>JAWZYV010013831.1:0-160600 GCA_038373885.1 Cheiracanthium punctorium | reverse complement strand
ATGAGGTAGCCGTCTTTACACAAGACACGATCGACGCGTGCCCTATTGGAACCGCTTTCTTTCTCTTAAGCCATCATCTAGCCTCTGATTCCATGTTTCTTTTGAACACAACTTGATCATATTGATTCGAAGCACACACTGATTTTTTAAGTCCGTTCACACCTTTTTCCAAACTCTCTTCTGCTTCTTTTCTCTAGCACACTCGTTCTGTCGTCTTTTTTTCTTCTCCCACGGGGTTGTTTCCTCTTTTCTTACCCCCTCTTACATCATTGGCTGGAGTTTCTGATTTGTTCGTATCGGGGAATTAATGCATCCTCTCGTCGAATCCCAGACATGTAGGTGGATCATTCGGGAATATACCCCGCCAAATTTGCATATCATTTTCGGCCATAAATATTTTAACGTTGACAGTTCATTGTGCTATAGTGTCCAGACTGTCCATTGCCTGGCGCCTCTTCTAATTTACGGTCCACTTGTGTGGTCTTCCCATGGGAACCGTCTCAAAATTATATTTTACTGCTGTTTCACTTCACCACACACTTGGAACCAAGAATAATTCCTCCCCAAACGAGCCATCCTGCACCACCGTAACGGTGTCTTTCAATGGTGTTCTCTTGGTGGTAACGGGTACCTGGCGCTCTCCAGATGAATGTCCGGCGAGAATCAGACTCCAATCTAAACCTGGACTCGTCGGAAAACATCACACAAGACCACTGTTGCGGTGTCCACAATGCATGCTCTCTACTCCAGGTTAATCGCAGGCGACAGTGAGTTGCGGTAAGTGGAACACATGTGACAGGCCTACGAGCATATAGACCAATGTGCCCTAAGCGTCTGTACACGGTCTGCCTTGAAACTGTCGTACCGGTAGCTGAAGAGAGCTGACGAGACAGGTCTGATGCTGTACTCCGTCTGTTTCTTTTGGCAGTAACTGCCAAATAGCGGTCCTCATTCGGCGTTGTAACTCGGGGGCGACCTGTGCTGTAACGTCTACTCACATTACCATCATCTTGGAATCGTTGCCAAAGCCTGGAGATGACACTCTGGGCGATTCCAAGTTCCTCGGATACTTCCAGCTGGGTACGTCCACATTCCAGTCGTCGATAATTCTGCCACGTAAAACATCATCCAAATGCTCCTTGTGCATAACTATGCGGTTTTGCACTGAAAGGCTTCACAGCGCTTGTGAACAATTTACTTCTTTGCCACCATTCTTATATACCCCTCTCTTACACTCTCGTCATTGTGACGTACCATCCACGCCATCTGGTGGTTTCCTGTAATTTGCATATTCTTCTTCAAGATGTGTGTGATCATTCCACAGGTGAAATTCTTATTTTAGAGATCAATTTCTGTGTGATTCTGAATTATCCTTAATTTATGGACATGAATGTATAAGAGGAGTTCATAATCCTCAAGTTTATTTGCATCTACCCGAAAACTGAGTTCTTTTTTAAATTCCCTTATTCAATTAATTATTTTTTTTTAAATTGTGGCTATTTATAAATCATGATCTCAACAATAGAAGTAAAAAAACGAGTCCATTTGAATCCTGTAATTCCTCCTATAACCTTTGAGCCTTCCTGGAATCAAGCATCTTCCATCATGCTATAGCACCCAATGAAAGTGAATGAACACATTTTTATGATAAAAACATAAAAATATTTTGGGAACTGAAAATTCCGGGGGAAAGAAACTTTGAGGAAATAATATCCATCGTATTTGATGGTGCATACAATGTGAAGCATATAACGTGCAATTCCTCTAGACAAAGATTCTGTTATGCGCGTTAGAGTAAGAAATTTAAAAGCGCCACCGGCGAGATATTTATTCAAATTTAATACCCTTAATAAATTAATCAACATTTTTGATTTCTGTGCATTATTTTTACTGAACATTTTAATGGGCTGCATAGGTCTATGAACTGTACTTAACCCATTTGTGCCCGGATATTTTTGCAACTTTCTTAGATTTTCGCTATTACGAACAATAATAGATAAATTTCTGATGTCAGCTTCTTGAACAGGAGGTGGTTTCTTTTAAAATCATTATGTATAAAAATTGAAATGTCAACATCCTGCTTGCTCATGTTAAAATATTTTGGGGAGTTGAGGTTCAATATCTGTGAATAAAAGGTAGGAAAAATAAATAACGTTTTTGACTGATAGCGAAAATGCCGTCCCAAAAAAGGGACGCTAGGCATAAATGGGTTAATAAAAATCGACGTCAAACTTTTTCAATATATGCAAAATATGCAACGATTTGTACGTATATGTTATATATACACTTAAAGCAATATTAAGATACAGAATATAAGTTTAAGCTTTCAGATCAAATATAATCACCAGTTTATTATCTCGTGTAATGAAAACAAATTAATCACTTCTGAGGGAAAAAAAAACATAGCCTGCATATTAATAACGTCAAAAGAAAATTTCTTTTTAAAATTTGTGACATTTTGTCTGCTTATTCATTATACGAAATCTTCCTTCATTTCCAAACCGAAACTTATAATTATGGTGCTGGAAGAAGGATAAAGGTATACCATAAATCATAAGACAGCGACATTTCAATCGATATGAATCATTGCAGTGTAGTCTTATGCCGTGTGCTGCTTTATCTTGTCCAATTCCCAAAAAACATATCACGCAACGGATTGCTTTCTTTGAAAAAAGTTCTTTTCTTTGTGATTCAACACGTGCTGCAAACAAAATGTCATGCCGCATTAGATACAAAGCTGAAAACATAAAAAGTTAAAAATGGAAGTAAAAAATCAAGCTTCAAACAAAAACTTGTTTGTCTTTCCGTTGTATAAATTTTAGGCATCGTGTTGGCAGTAGAATTTCTTTAGTATTTTTGCTGTTTCTTTTTCTTTGTGAACAAAAAATTGCGGAAATAAAATACTGAAAAAATAAATAAAAACATAGTTTTTTTCTTGGTTTCATGATTTGATACAAAGGTCATTTTACGTTCTTCATAAGTATGTATTTAATAGCTTAATATAAAAGTAATTGAAAATAAATATTTCTTATTCATGCTATAAAACAGACAAACTTTAAGATAAAAAATTCATAATTGCTAAAGAAAAAAGATCGTCTGTTTGTTTATTACAAAATTGCCGCCTAAGAATTTGCAATACACATTCAAAATTATTCGTTAATATCTCACCATCTTAAATAGCTTAAAAATGCACTTTCCGTATAGATTTTCTCGTAATTTTAAATCATACGATAATCAGTGCTAAAAAGCATAAAGTATTTTAGGCAGAATATTAAAACCATTAACTGAACAGAATTGTATAATATATAATGCAGTCATTTTAATAAAAACTGCATTTTTACATAGCTTTGCTTGAAACCAACATTCTGAGGAATAAATATTAAAATTAATGCTTAAAAATATTTCCGTTGCAGAATAATTTCCTTTTTTAAGCTAAAACTAAATGGAATAATTTACTTGGTTTTCATCTCCATAAAAATATTAAAATTATTCAGAAATGTATTCTAAAAATCCAATGTCCATCATATGTATGAGTTACCTGTAAATTTTGACATTTTAAGAAGGGTGCGTGTTTGGAAAAATACATAAAGTAATTTGTATTCAATTAAATATCCACAGAAGTATGGGTGAATCATTATTTCGAAATTTTGACATATGAAAGAATTTTTACGTTTCAAATACTTATTTAATAATTAACATAAATTTAAAAACTTCAAGTAAATAAATAAATTTTAAAAAATGTATAAAAATGCAGTAAAGCCAATACACATTACATTTTTTACCTAAGCTTTTCTTTGGTTTATGCAATATGCATTATATTACCTATATATGCATTATAACGTTTTTCCTAATTACAATTTTTTTTTTCAATTTCAATACCAAAAAGAATCAAAAATATATATCAGAGTGCATTTGACACTGTATTGATTTTTCTCGATAAATTTATATAGTTTCTTTTCAGATGAAATAATTTCTCAAAAAACGTTCTAAGAAAGCAAAGAAAAATAAAATTATGATTTTTCTCTTTGTTTGCAGTGAGTAATTTATAGATAATTGATTCTGAAAAACTTATTCTATCATTTGATTTTTCAATTTATACATTTTTCTTCTCTAAAATACTTCATTGATTTTCAAAACTCTCCTTTTATTTTCGGAATTCCCTTATTTTCTTATGGAATTTTTCATTTTAAATCCATTTAATTTATTTCATTTCTCTTTTTATAACTAATTGAATAAACACGGAATACTTTTTCAGATAAGTAATTTGATAATTTTGAGAGTAAACTGAAGTAAACCTAAAAAATCAATGTTTTTATTAATTCTGAGGTTGTCCATTTTAAGTTTACTTGCACGTATCGAAAAATGTTTTCAATAAGAACTTTGATGAAAAAGAATTTTTTTAATGTTATTTAAAACAATAATTTTTCTGCTAAAGAAAAAAAATCTGTTTACAAAACGCATTAACAATGAAATAATTATTTGATTGTGATTTTTTTTAAACATGAATGAAATGCAACAGTGCAATTCTGAAAAAATCAGAAAAGAGAGC
This sequence comes from Cheiracanthium punctorium, assembly GCA_038373885.1. Taxonomy (NCBI): domain Eukaryota; kingdom Metazoa; phylum Arthropoda; class Arachnida; order Araneae; family Cheiracanthiidae; genus Cheiracanthium; species Cheiracanthium punctorium. The sequence goes on along the minus strand of JAWZYV010013831.1, from coordinate 156,051 downwards.
ATAATTTTCATATTGTTGGCAATTAAAATTCTAAAAAAAGAAAAAAAATCCCTCGATGTCCTAATTTAAAAATCTGGAGTGACTCCGCTCGACTTTCCGAACAGTTGATATCTACCAAGGGTTTAAACAAATTTCATTCAACTCTAACTATACTCTAATGATATTGTCCAATGATATTGTACTATACTCTAATGATATTGTACTAAACAATACTCTAATGATATTTTCCAATAACAGTTTAAATAAATGTCAGCACTTTAAATGAATCGGATTTAGCGTTTGGGCACTAGTGCACTTAAAATGATTTGAGTGAACTAGTGCATTCAGTTTATAAGCTAGAGCGTTCGTATACAAAACTGAGTGTGGTTAATTTCAAATTAAGTAAACTGATGACGAAGAAGGTTTATCTAGATTGTTGAGAAGATTTACTTGCTGCACGTTTTTGTTGTTATGAAATAAAATCTTAGTTTCAAGTATTTTATGTTTGCTGAAGCTACAAATGTTATTTTTTCGAAGGAGGAAATTCAAGCATACGCTAGAAACTGCTACGACCCAGAACCTACAACAGAATTTTTCAAAGATTATCATTTTCTTGTATTTTTCATTTTAGTAAATTGTAAAATGCATATTTTAGTGTTCAGATTGAAGTTGATTAAAACCGTTACTAGCGAAATTTGATTTTCTCTTTCTAAATACTTTTGAAAAAAAATGCAAGTTTGAAACACAGTTTTCTGAAGAATTCTACTCAGACCATAATACACATTTTTACGTCGCGCCCCCTCAATAAAGGCTAACTTACGGTCGCGCATCCCCCCCTCACACGTTTCAGCATACATTCAGTTTTTTAATCTTTAACAATGAACATTTATTCGAATTTTCTACAAAATAAAGTTATCAGTAAAGTTTGAATGAACATTTTAAGCGAAGATGGATATATTTTTGAGTAAAAATGAGAATAAATAAGATGATTTTTTTAAAACATGCATCCCTACTTGCTCTTTGGTTTTACTCGCGCGCCCCCTGCAAACGCTCAGCGTCCCCATTGGGGGTCGCGCCCCACAGGTTGAGAAACGCTGCACTGATTCTTCTTGACTTAGCACAACTAGGTTATGTGTTAATTGGTAGATAGCACTCACTGCCTGTCTAGAAGAAAACTTAAGTGCATCATTCTGCCCGCTAAGAACATTTTTGGCCACCTTCCTCTACATAAAAGAAACTAGGTAAATTGTACAAAATTTCTCGAATTCATGGATGTAGTTTTGGGCAGCGTGGAACTTAAAATAAGAATCTTACACGATTATATGAGCTAAAATGTACTTCAACTTTAGAAATCATTTAAAGTTTAAAAATTGCATTTCTTATTGAAATCTTTTAGCACTAGAAATTAGGTACTTTCTTGAAGCTGGTTGAGTAAAGGAAACTCAATGTAGAAAGCAGTTGTTAAAATTTGTGGTAAACAGACAAGTAAACTAACACTTCAGCACAATTCCTTTTTTTACAAAATTATTATAAACATATATGACAGCTTTTTGTATTTATTAGTGAAGGCAATTTTTTGAGAAATTTATAAAAAAAAAAGATCGGGAGATAATATCTTACTGGGCTTGTTATTTTAGGGTTTCAAGTAAATGTCTGAATAGCCCATTAGCATTGTATTGCATTGTTATCGAGATGCATTGTTAATCCAATGGAATTACGTATTACTAGTAAGGAAACCCAACATTATGCACATTAACAAATGAATATTTTTTCAAGAGAAAGTCATGCGACAGAGGAAAATAATTAATCACGAAAAAGCATGCCACTGCTGGGAAATTTCGTTTTCAACATAGTCAAAGTGAGAGAAACTTGGATACCTAATATTTATAATGAAAATATTCAAATGTATTAAAATGAACAATTCATATAAAAATATGTGTAATATTGTACCGCAAAATGGATTTGCATCATGTCCATTGATGAAAGTAGCGAAATGTACTGAAAATCTGATAAGGAACGGTATTTCCTAAAGATCCCCATATATTCCAGCTGTATAAAAGGGGGAGGTGGGAGGAATATTATTTCATTCCTTCAGTAATTTTCCTCAGTAACCACCTTACTATCTTTGAATCCCATTTTGTGATTCTTTAATTGAGAAGGTACAAAAGATTCCGCATACTTAAGCAAACGATCTTCTTGAAAGATGACGGCGTTAGATATTATTAGTAAAAAACCCAAGTTTTATTCAGCAAATAATCATTGAATGTCAGTTTATATTTCTGTGTCCCTTTCAATTCAAGGGAAAGTGTTATAATTTTGATTTTGAAGAAACGAGAAAAGAAAGACGCCATAAATCAAAAGATATGGACATTTCGATCAATGAAAATGATTTCTCAACACTTTTAGATTTTTGGTTTACTTTATGCGATATTATTTGGAGCAACTTTTATGAAAAAGAACATAATTTTGATTAACGATTCGGAATAAATAAACTAACATGGGCATTAAGTTAAATTCTAGTATTTTTAAATAACTCTTTTAATGCACTGAAGTCATTTGATTAATTTATTGTCAGTCTAAGCAGATTTATTATCGAAGGTTCTTTGAAGTTTTAAAGTGGCACTTCAGATGATTTTTAAAAAGATATTTGTTAAAATCATGTTATAATTATCTAAGTATTCATTATTTCAAGTCTTAGACACAAATGCTAAAAAATGTAACAAGATTAGTGCAGAGATTATGGTTATAGGATTTGAATTAATTTCATGGAACGATATTCCCATATCGTACGATTACCATTTTTTGCCCGAAATAAGACTTGTAGAAGCCGGCTAGATTGTATGGTGGGTAAAGCACCGTACTCCGGTTTCAGGTTCAACTCCCGGAGATCAGGGTTCGATCCCCGGCTAGGCATGGCTGTCATTGTATCGGTCTCTTCATAGGGGGCAACGGCCTACTAGGACCGTTCGTCGGACCTTCGACCGGACCTAATCGACCTACTAGGTGCCCCCATAATAAAGAGACAAACAACCCCGGCCTTAGTAGTGGTCAATGCTTCCAGGGATACTATAGGATACTACCTTCAGGAACGGCCTACCTATTTGGTTTAAAGCCTGTTTGAGTTCCTGAAGTGTCCTACTGTCCTGCTGAACACTAGCTCTAGGCTCAGGTCCAGCAAGCAGCGGTTTCCCTCATTTTTATTTTATTTTTTTACAGCACAATTTTTGGATTACAATTGGTAAAATACATCAGTGTTATACAATATAAAGGCAGTTAGTTTACAATGATTTACAATTGCTCACAATATTGTTCTTAGTAACATTTCACCATAGATACATATATTTAACACGTTCTTTTTTTTCCTTTTTTTACAATTTTGAAAGTTAAAAAAAGTAAATAAATATCTAAAAGTAAACAATAGGCTTGAGAATGATAAACTTAAAAAGTAATTTTGAAAAATTTAAACATAAATAAATACAACTAATATTCAAAAATGTGCTTTAGAAAAAAAGTTTTTCTTTTTTTTAAATTTTGAAAGCATACATATACATATAATAAAATACTGAAAAATAAATTTAGGCTTCGATATGAGAAATGCTTCCAGGGGCAGAGACCCGCCATTGAAATAAAAAAGACTTATAGTACAACCAATCAACTTATAGATAACCAAAGAAATGTGGTTTCTTTTTATGCCACCCATATTTATCGAAACACTTTAGCTTGTGTCTGTTCTGATACATATGTCCAAGCGCATTTTTCCAGTGTTTGCAGTTTGCTTTGTTCAAATTGTGAAATATTCCTTCTGAATGATCAGATCATGATCCGTTCAAAATGCATAAATAGTATTTTTTCAACCACCGTGTTCCAAATAAAGACGTTTCGAATCTCTGAAATAGCAGTGGAAGGTCAGCTTTGAAGAGCAGCGATATCCTATAAGCTTTCGCATCCATGAAATACTTCATGAGTGAGTGTGTGACATTGATATTAATACACGGAGGATAAAACATCTCTGAATTCTTTGCTAAATTGACCTGAAGAATCAACAGAATAAAATAAACGGTTGTGAGGGGTTCTTTCTGCCAACACAACGACAGCACAAAAAGTCATAGTTTTTCGGTGAAAGAGTTCCTCACTTAAAAAAGATAGCCATGCTTTACCAACGGCCATATGTTTGTGTTGTAATGGCAAAGATGCGTATACATGGACATATAGTGATACGCATGGGCTATCTGAGTAGGAGGGGGGATGCATTGGCCGGGGAATTTTTAAGGGATTCTGACGCATATTTACGTTATATCTGGAAAAAGCAGACCAAAACTGCAGGCAATTAGATAGATAGACAGCCGCTTGATGGTTCAGAATGCTGAAACTTTACACTTCCGCCGTCTACAATTTTGTATGTCTTATGAACTCGGCTATGTTGCGGCTCCAACAGCCATAAAATTCATTATTCAAGTATAATGAATATTTTATCTTCACAAAAGTCCAGAAAGATGTTACGGGACAAATTTTTGCCCTACATAAAACTTCAATAAGCCCCCCATTAAGCATTTGTTTGACATTCTCTAGGATGTGTATATATAATTCTTTCAACAAAAAGAAGAAAAAATAACGCTGAAATCAGTTCACCTACTCCTAAAGGTTATCTTCCATGAAATATGAAAGTAATTTGCTCTTTTTTAACAAACAGTATTTTCCTTAATTTCTTCTTATTTCATTTGAAATGACCTGTGTTGTATTTAATTTTCTACAATAACTTAACACTACCACAAAACAACCACTTTAGAATTTTCTTAAATATGATCAACAAGACATTTGTCAATCATTTCTTTGAAAATGGCATTTTTCCCCTAAAAAAGGATTATAACTTATACATGGAGCAATGTATCTCTAAATTTTAATCATAACTGCTTCACCGTATCATATATCGAAAACGGCCCCTGAAAACCTGAAAAATACTGAATATTGAAATTGTATAATTTTCTTAAATAGGATATTTTCTTAGCGAATTTATAATAGGTGAAATGTCTGTATAACATTTCACTGAGATTTTAATTTCTTAGGAAGTTTACAACATGAAAACAATATACTGTAAATAGAATTTGGATCGCTCCTTATTTTTAACATTGTACGATAAAAGATACCCCCAAAATATACCGTTCTTGCAATTATTGCCATGAGTGATATTGTGTCACTTTTACAATTCTTTATGGAAGTCACGTATCCATTGTAAAAGAACTTTTATTTATTTATAGCCATTTCTGAAATGACAACAGCATCTACCGCAGAATATCCCGAACAATATATTTCTTATAGCATCAAATAAGCAAGGGGTTTTACTGTCAGTAGATACAACTCATAAAGAGACAAACGAAGATATTGGTTCCAGAATGCAGGATTATTAAGCCGAATATTATTTACTGCCAACTTCATGTAGAAGATTCTTTACCATAACAAAAGGTCTCATTTTTAACACTTTCCAACAAGGCAGAAAAGTGTTTATGATTTCGGTTTGTCTGTCTGTCCGTCTGTCCGTCCGTCCGTCCGCGCTCTAACTTCCGTAAATATGCATCGATTTCTACGAAATTTAAATATGTTATTCTTGTCTACTGTACCATGTACCCTATTGAATATAGTATATGTAGCATTTATAGTTTTTCTACAGGAGCACTCAAAATACTCGAAATACATTGCGTTCTATGGGAAGATTTTCTTTCAAGCGTATCGTCCTACTATACAGTTACGCTGAAAACTTTTTCCGCCATTACTGCAAAATGATTACAAAGTTAACACAAAAAGCCTAATAACTTCTTCCCTGTTTGTACGATCCGCTTGAAATTTCTCATAATTATGTATAAAAATATAGAAAACAATCTGCGCTATTTTAAAAATTTGAAAATCCACCACTTCCCTCACATTTAAGCGATTTTTCGCTTTTTTTTAGAACCATTTTATTTCCGATAGTCAAAAAACGGAGTCCTTTGCGTCACAACATTACCTATTTCAAGTGAATATGACGTCATACAATTGGGATCCAAATTCTTTTAAAATAGTTTTTCCAGATTACGCAGTTTATTAATTTTTTTTTCACAAATAAATCGTCTGCATGGTTATGATAATAGCTGTGTACACAAAAAGGAATCTTTCGATTCCGCACGTTTCCAAATTATTTTAGGTAATTATTATTTTAGGTAGACGAAGATTAAATATATTGAGTGTAGACATACTCTCCTCAAATGTTTTTTCTAGCACCTGTTGTAATTACCTTCACAACGGGCTTTGACTTCTAGTTTTAGAGATATTCTGCTATTTGAAATGAAACAGAATTGATATATGTTATTAAGGATTACAAGATGAAGCTTTCCATCGAAAATAATGTATGTATAGTTAATAGTTTTTCTACAGAAGCACTCAAAATAATTTCAATACAGTGCGGTCAGTGGCAGTTTTGAGACAGGCACCTGTTTAATGCATATAATACTATCCTACAATATGATTAGCTAAAAATCCGACGATGATCGAGTGCCTTCAAAAGTGTCACCAAAAGTCGCCAATATTGGCGACTTTTGCGATAAAATGCCAAATAGGATGCGAAAAAAATGTTTTGACAAATTAACCGAACTTGGTGATATTTTCATTATTCGGCGATAAATCGAGAGAGGTACTTACGTATTATCCCGGAGGTCATTAACGCCAAACTGTTTTTTCCTCAAATTTGCTGGCAAGCTGTCGAAAATAATATTCCGAACCATAAATAATTTCATTAGTCCGGCATTTATCTCGGCGAAAAATTGCCCGTCTTGGCGGACCGCTGGGATAATAGTACCTCGAAAAGTATCTAATCTGATTATATTAAGCTACTAGCCGCCTCCGGCGACCAGTTGGCTCGCCATCTTAATAAATCTTATTCGAAGAGAATCCTGTTTCTCACTGGCTTCCTTCGCACTAAAATCTCAGTGACACTTGGCACTGAAATCATTTGAGAGACACTAATACATTTCTACAATGAGTATAAAATTTTTATATTCTTCAGTTAAACGTGGGAAAAAAATTAAAGATTGTTTACAGGGTCTCATAAAATTGCATTTATAGTGATAATACAACATTGTCTTATCTCCAATCTCTCCAGTTTTAAGGAAAATAATCGCCAAATTTCTCGCAAAAACATCTTTGTGTTGGGAAGTGTTTTATAATCTATGCGTTTGGCATGATTTATCTTTCTTGTTTTATGAAAAAGTACAAACGGGCAAAATTAGTGCTAATTGAACTGACCTATTTTAGATGATCGTGCATTTGTTAGCCGAATTCAATGGGAAATGCTGAGAGAAAAAGTTTGATAAGAATCAGCTTTATTTTTAATAATAGATGCGAAAGTCAAGTTAATAATAGATGCGAAAGTGTAACACACTTCGAGTTATTTATTTCATATACTTTCTAATTTGGTGTAAAATTGGTGTAATTCTACTTCATGTTTGTCAATTTCACGCGATTCTATATACTTGGAATTGCTTTGTTACAAAGGAATGAATGATTTTATGCCAAATCTGGCAACCATTATGTTTATTTTTCCAGTTTTTTTTTAATTAATTTCTTCGAAAATAATTGGATTTTCGAAATTTAAGTCAGCTTATCAGGTTCCTCGGATTTTTTAGAATCCGGGGACACCTTAGTCGAAACTCAAATCCCCACGGTTTAGGAGGAAATAGCCGAACAATCTCTTGACAGCGGCGATGGCGGCCGTTACTTTTTTTTAGAATAGAAAGATAAAAGCCAAGGCCAATGTTTTTGAGAGACTCTCTCTCTGTCTCTCTCTCTCTCTCTAAATATATATATATATATATATATATTTAAATGCAATCCGATATCTAAGGATGTATTATGCAGGTAATTAAAATAATATTAACGTACAGTTAACGCAAGTTAAGATTTCCAAAGCGAATACATTCACTAGTGATTTGTTTCATGTAATGGAAACAAATTAATCACTCGTAAGGGAAATAAAAAACAGAGACTACATATCAATTACGTCACAACATTTTTATATAAACTTTGTGACATTTTGTCTATTTATTCATTATACGAAATCCTACTCCATATCTAAACCGAAAGTTATAATTATGATGCTGGCAGCAAAATAAAGGTACACCATAAATCATAAGACAGCGACATTTCAATCGATATGAATCATATTGTTGTGCATTCTTATATCGTGTGCTGTTTTATCTTGTCCAATTCCCGAAAAACGTATCACGCTATATATTTTGTTTTTTCTTTAAATATTGTTCTTTTCTTTGTGATTCAACACGTGCTGCAAAAAATGTTAGCCTGCATTAGATACAAAGCTGGAAACATAAAAAGTTAAAAATGGAAATAAAAAAATCAGACTTCAAACAAAATCTTGTTTGTTTTTCCGTTGTATAAATTTTAGATATCCTGTCGGCAGAAGAATTTGTTTTTAGCTGTTTCTCTCTCTTTGTGAACGAAAAGTTACTGAAATAAAAGACAAGAAATGTGTAAAAACGCACTTTTTCTTGTTTAATGATTCGATGCAAAGGTCATTTAAACTTATTTTATAAGAATGTGTCCAATAGTTCAAAATAAAAGTAATTGAAAGTAAATGTGTCTTATTCAAGAAAATAAATCAGGTATATTTTATGACAAAAATCATAATTTTTAATGGAAAAAAAAAGTAAAAAATTAAAACTTTCTTTCTACGTTTGTTTCTTTTATAAAAAAATGTCTGCTTGAAAATTTAAAGAAATATTCAAAATGTTTAAATTCGAAAATTATCTCATCTACACAAATCTAAAGATACACTTGCCCTACAGATTTCATATTTATTTCAAATGTTCAATTTTCAAAAAGCCTTTGTTTTGAAGTGCTGCACCTTAGTACAAAAAAAAGACAACAGAATGTACTTCTGTAATCAGCCTCCCAGGTGGTGTAGTGGCTTAAGATCCAGTCTATCACTCATTGGGATCGGAATAGAGTCCCGAATTGGGCATGGTTGTTAACTTATCCGTCTATTCATAAGGGGAAATGCTGACCGCCCAATGGGTGCCCACATAATAAAATGACCACAATACCTTCTTGCATTGGTAGGGGACAATACCTGATCAGCACGTGCCCGTCCGTTAAAAAAATAATTACAAAGAAAAAAAAAACCTTCTATAATTACATTAAATGCACTGAGATATTAGACGTAATGATGTAACATCTGGTTAACTTCCACTATTTTGTAATGACTTTCTATAGTCTCAAGTTTTTAATTATCTAACATTTTGTAAATAGTATGGAATTATTCGTATTTACACTCTTCCCTAAAGATTCTATCACAAATATCTTTATTTTTCAGTTTTATCATAATTAATTTTATCTACTGTATGCACATTACTGTTAAACTTTTCATCACAAAAAAACCCAATATTTTCGGAAACCTCATGTTGTCGTATTCTTTCATTCAAACTTGAATCATGATTTTCAACATATCTTGAAACCTGAAATAGCAATTGCTGTTTACATTTTTTTAAATATTGGATGGTGTTAGAAATGTTCTTTCTTAATTTTCATGTTGATAAAAATTTTTAAGCTGCTTTAGGTCGTTGATTAAAGCCATTAACTGAACAAATTTATAAAATACATCATGACATAATTTTTAAAAACTGAATGTTTACATATGTTGCATGTAGATGATTCCTTGGGGAATAAATATTAAAATTAATTTTATAAAATATTTTTATTGAAGAATAAAAATTATTTATTTGTAATTAAAAGTAGCGTTTGATTACTTTGTTTGATTGTTTTACATAAAAGAAACATTGTAAAACTTTAGAAATGCATTTTAAAAGCCAAAGTATAGCATGTAAATGAAATACTAGTAGAACTTGTCACATTTTTAGGAAGGGTGTAGATTGTAGAAAAATACTTAAGGTATTCTGCATTTCATTGAAAAATACGGGTGTACCCTTGTTTATAAATTTTAGCATATGAAGCAATTTTCATTTTTTTAAAATTAAATTACGTTTTTAATGCTTCATGTTTATACATTTAAATGAATTATAAGGATTTAGTAACTCAACTACACAATACATTTCTATAAAACTTTTCTTTGGATTATTCCTTACCTCGGGCATTTTTCTTCTTTTTTTATTATTAAAGTTTCTTTTTAATTAAAATGTTTCTTCAATTTCAATCTCAAAAATAATTAAAGAAATATATCAGACTTTGTTTGGTTCTATATGGATTTTTCTAAACAAATTTATGTAGTTTCTTTTCTAAAGAAATATTTTTTCAATAACCTTTCTAAGCAAAGAAAAAAAAGTTATGGTTCTTTTCATTGTTTTCCGTGAGCATTTTATTGATAACTGATTCTGAAAAACTTATTCTATTATTTGATATTTCAATTTATATGTTTTTCTTGTTTAAAAAACTACATTTACTTTCAAAATTCTTCTTTCCGTCGGAAAGCCTTTATTTTGTTATTTAATTTTTCATTTTAAATCCATTTCATTTATTTTAGTTTTTGTGAAAACTAATTGATTAAATATTTATTTATTTTTTTTTACGATAAGTAATTTGATAATAGTAAACTGACGTTACACCTAAAAATCAATATAGATAGGTATGTTCAAATGATATCTCAGTATGAACATTTGACATAAAATATATTTTAATAATGTTATTAAAAACGAAAATTTTAATACAAAAAGACTGTTTTGCATTTTCAAATCGTTAAAAAATTAAAGAATCGTTTAATTAAGAAAAAACTTAAAACAGAAATGAAATGTAAAAATGAAATTCTGAAAGAGTAAAAAAAGTTATGAATTTAAATCGTCATATTAATGCAATTAAAATTCTAGAAATATTATTCATTTCCATCCACTGATTTAAGTCTACTTCCTGAATTTACCTTCAATAACCCCCAAAAAAATCATCTTGCAGAAAAAAACACACAACGATAATATTAAAAACATAACAAAAAAATGTTTAAAAATGCGTACATTACCCGTACTTCATTACGTGAAACTTTTTAATTTTCAGTCTTAATTACAACTTACCTTTGAACACACATGAGACGTGTAAATCAAATGTACGATATGACACTTTGGTACTAAATGCTCAAATTACTTTTAGAAATTCCAGCCTTTCTTGAATCCTCATTTACGAAGAACATTGCAAAGTAAATTCTACAATAAGTTTCCCTGAAAGTCCAAGACGATCTATAAAAGATTTTAAAATGGTACGTGGTTGCCTGGAACCCCACATTCCTTTCTGAGATCTTCCGCTAAGGTCGCAACATAATATATGGGTTTTTAAAAGTCACATTTATATACTTAAAGCAATATTTCGAGAATGGCTTTTTTTAAACACACTTTATAATGGCTGCTGCGGTCGAAAAGAGGAGTTGTAGGTTATTATCATGGCGCTAGACTTTTCTAAGTTTAGCATTTAGTAGTAAATTAGATAAAGGACATGTTTGAAAACTTCAGCTTCTGTTTATAGGGGCATTTAACTTAACAATGTGCTAGTTCTTTCTTCTTGATTTAATTCGAAAATATTTTATGTATGTAGTTTATTGTAAATAATTGCAATTTTTATTCGTCTTTCTTTATAAAAAACAAAAATCTCTGTGTTCTACGGGTAATGTCAGATTTCTTTCGGAGAGTCATTAGTCTAATCGTGTTGTTTAATAAAACCGTTTTCGCGTTTTCCTGGGAAATACATTATTATGTGAAAAAGTAATTATTGATCTACCAAAGTGATTAAGTGATCCACCAAAGCCTCACTTTCGGTCAAATGTCGAGTGTGATAGCTGTCATTAGAAAATAAATATGTTGCAAATTCACAGCTAAGAGTGTATGACTTTACAATAGAAGAATTATTGAACGGTAATTTCACATTTTTAGGTAAGAAAACGGTAATTTCACATTTTTAGTTGCCCTTTCGCTCCATGTCCACTTAATATTAAAAAATATTACTTGTATTCTGCGCGAGCAGTCTGACTACTTAAAGAGGTTTTTTTCTGATTTTTGAGGACAATCTAGTTAAATTCCGTCAGAATATAGGTTTCATTTTAGCTTGCAGGGTATGTATTTAGTAAAATAAAAATTAGGTAGTTAGCTTAACGTGAATAGTTATTGTGGATGGAGTATTGAGTACGAATGAAGTACGAGTGAAGACGATATGAGATTTTGCAAAGCGACGGAGGCTTTCGATTTAGCCATTTATATCGTTTTATTTTACAAATATGTACATTTCTTGAGTAAATAGTATGAGTAAGACGATTTGTTAGCACAAACTAAGACGGCAACCATATGCCGTGTACAAAACGAAAGGAGCTGCAGAGAGCATCCGCTCGGTATGAGCGCAAAAAGGAGAATTCGTCACTGAAAAAATTATAGAGGGAGTCGTAGTACAATTGGACGTGACAAGAGCAAATACACTGCTGGCCATCGTAAATGCAACACCCTGAAGGAAGCATGCAAATAATATGAAATTTACAACATGCATTAGCTGAGGTGAGATATGCAAATGATTAGAATTTCAGCGCAGACGCACATCAAGCGCGCCTGTGGCGCCACCTCAAAGCGCTATTTAAGGCTTGGAGATTTCGACGGTTTCAAGTACAGCAATTGTGTTTTTCTTGCTTTTTTTTCAAAAAAACGATAAATTATGCCTCGTAGGAAACAACGATCATCTTTTGATCAAGTATCCGAGTTTGACAGAGGAAGGATAGTGGCATACCGAGATTGTGGGTTATCTTTCAGGGAAATCGGTCGTCGTATTGGACGAAACCAAACAACTGTGATGCGGATATGTGATCGTTGGGTGCAGGAGGGTACGACGGACAGACGTGATCGACCGCATCGACCTCAGTGCACCACGTCACGTGATGACAGGCAGATTGTACGCATGGCAGTGACGGACCGCTCAGTCACATCACGAACCATATCACAGCAGATTCAGTCTGTAACGCATCATCCAATGTCTGCGCGTACCATTCGACGTCGTTTACAGCAGAATGGTCTGTCCGCAAGACGTCCGTTGCTTTGTCTACCTCTGACGCGGAACCACAGACGTCTCCGCCGCCAATGGTGCGATGAAAGAAGGATGTGGACGACAGAATGGAATGAAATTCTCTTTACTGACGAGTCACGCTTCTGTATGCAACACCACGACGGTCGGATTCGAGTCTGGAGACACCGTGGAGAGAGGATGCTGAACAGCTGCATTATGCACCGTCACACTGGTCCTGCACCGGGTATTATGGTATGGGGCGGTATCGAATATCTCTCTCGCACTCCTCTAGTACGCATTGCCGGTACTTTAACCAGCCAGCGCTACATCTCCGAGGTGTTGGAGCCAGTTGTCCTTTCTTACCTTCAGGGCTTGCCAACAGCCGTATTTCAGCAGGATAATGCACGGCCACACGTGGCACGCATTGTCCAAGGGTTCTTCGTCAATCACCAGATTGAATTGCTTCCCTGGCCGGCGCGCTCTCCGGATCTTTCGCCGATAGAAAACATGTGGTCCATGGTTGCTCAACGACTGACCCAGAGTTCATCCCCAGCTGTCACACCAGATCAACTTTGGCAACGTGTGGAAGCTGCTTGGTCTGCTGTACCCCAAGAACACATTCAAAGTCTCTTTGAATCAATGCCGAGGCGTGTGGCAGCTGTGATCTCCAACAACGGCGGCTACTCTGGGTACTGATTTTGGCAGGAACCACGCTTCATAGAATGCTGTAAATTTAATCATTTGTTACTTGGTCAACATGTTATCTACACAATAAATTTTGTTGTGATATCTCTTGTTTTTCTTGGTGTTGCAATTTGGGTGGCCAGCAGTGTAGTTATTATCATCGCAGTGAATTTTCTTAAAGCAGATGAAATAAATTAATTTGAAAGTTGCTGAAAGATATTAAAAGTCTAAAATTTTAATTTAATTTAAATAATTTTAAATGTTTTGCGTTAAATTTATTACATTTAGATTGTTGTTGTCGTTTTTCTTAGTACGGTTAGATTGGAACCGTATTAAGAAAAACAATTTAAACAAAGCGCAACATTAAATTAAGGACTCAAGTTTTTATTATTATTTCATTTGAAATAATACTAAGCAAATTGAAAACAGCATTGCAGAAAACATTCATAATTATTGAAGCAAACAAATTAAATTCCTATGTCACATAATACATATTTATACTTAATTAAAAAAACGAACTTGACTATCGTTACACATGTTAAATACATATGTTAAATATTCAAAAATCAAAATAAATTATAGCTCAATGATTTTCTTTTTCTTTTTTTTAATCAAAGTCAAAATTATTTAAGTTCATACATATGACTGTTACATAAGAAACTCTTTGTCGAAATTCGTTTAGGAAAACTTGAAAATTAGATATTTCATGACAGAATACCTTTTAAGGACATGTCGTATGATGATCACATCTGTGAATGTAAATATTCACGTGGGCAAATGTAAAAGTAAATAAAAATTATTTTTTTTAAATTTCTCATTTCATCATTTCGATCTGAAGTATCACAGCCTCTTTTTTATTATTAATTTTTATGGTGCATTTAGATTTAAATTTTTCTTGAATAGAACAATGGACGCACACAAAAAGCAAGGCAAAAAAGAGAAGTCATACTGTTGAGTTCACACATACGCAAGTAAAAAAAAAAAAAAAAAAAAAATATGAACTACCCCAACCGAAAATACATTTCACCAAAAACGAAAAGCTGATGCCAAAAAATTTCTTACAAAATTTCGCAGCAAAACAGCCGGCAAGATAAAGTTCCCTCATTCCGCTGCACTAATTCAACTGAACGCGGTTGCTTAGCAAAATCAGTTCTGCAACTTTTTGCCTGGAAATCGGTACTATCGTGATCTCACTTGAACGCCGGATCTTCTCAAGGTTTTTTTTTTTTTTTTTTTTTTTTTTTTCCCTGCGGTCTATGCTTGTAAACATTGTCCACGATGAGAGCATTTCTGTTGTTGTGATTGCAAGATGTTTGCTAAAATATCGATTATTGGAAAAAAAAGTGAGTGAGAGAGAGAAAATTTCGTACATTTGCTACTAATTGGTAAAGAAAATAAGTGTAAAATTCAGTTTTACGGATTTATCCCTTACATGGTTAACTAATTACCATTGCGTGAAATATATTTAGTTATAAATGTATTGTAGGATGGAAATATTTTTGATAGGGATGGACGCGAGACATTGCGAGATGAGACGCGAGTCGAGAAAGGAAATATTTTGTGAGACGAGATGTAAGGTGAGACAGAGTCTTGTCTCGCGCGAGATTTCTCGCTAGAATTTCTCGTCTCACATAAATTTATGATACGAATTACTTTCCAATCAGAATTGCACTGCTGTATTTGAGAAGGTATGCCATCCTGAGAAGGCAGGGTACACTTTGCCTGAAGCCTCTACTGTTTAACTTGCATCTTCTTTGTTATCATTGCTGGTCTACTATCAGCACTATACAATACACACAAACAGATAACATTTAAAATTCGGACAGCACTAGGGATATACAAAACACACAAATGAGAGGATAAAGAAAGAAACTGTAAAAAAGAATAAAAACAGAAAAGATTAGAAATCAGAAAAATAATAAGTAAAGAGAGAAAAGGCGGTACGGTAAGTCTAAAGCTTGACCATATTTATATGGGACCCAGGGGCACTAACTTTGGGGAACCCTTTTACTATCACAAGCATTTGTGAAGCCTTTTCATAGTTAACTGTTTGCTACCCTTGAAAAATCCATGTATTAAAACGCGTTATCTGACCAATTATTGGCAGGTCAAAATTGAAACATCGAGATGCAGAAACAGGCATGTGTTTTAATCTGAAAAAGTACAAACGTAAACACATTTCATCGCAAGCATTTTAGTGTTTTCATAATGAGTTCTTCATAAATTATATAATCCTGCATTCTTACTTTAGGATAGGTGCTTTTAACAAGTATAGCAGCTTTTAACTACGATAAAAGACCTTGATTTTTGGATTATTACTAACTTTCAAGAGCTAGTGATTCATGTAATTCGAATGAAACATAATATACCTTGATTATATCTAAGATACTAACATGTGTGAAGCTCATTGCAAAAGCAAATAACAAATTGAATAAAAACATCTTCCTAAGTAGGTTATTTCATGCTCAATGAGCTGTTATTTATTTTCAAGTTTGGAAATTTTTCATACTCAATAGAACATTTCATGAAATAACTCATCCGTATTACGATGAGATTTTTTTTTTTTTTTGTAAGTAATAAGAACGCGTTACATTTTCTCTCTTGATATAATTGAAAATGGCTTGTTTTTAGTCAGTGTTAAGCGGTTTTAATATCCAACTCTTTTTATAATTAGGAAAGCGTTTGACAATTGAATTATTAATACAAAATAGCGCATTTTGGATTTCAAAATGTTTTACTTACTTGCAACTACAAAGGGAGATATTAATTTATCAGATTTTTTTCTTAAAATGCGAATTATTTTATGGCATAGTAATTGGCTGGTGGTCTTTCATACATTTTAAATTTGTTTCCTTTAAATAAAAAAAATTGTTAATTTATCAAGTTATTTTGATTAAAAAAAACCTCCGGCACTTATATTAACGTCTACAACCTACGTTCGTCATTTAAGCATTCGTTTAATTGTTATGAAATTCTATTTTGAAATATTTAAAAATACACTGTTCCCACAATTTTTAATTATCTTTTCTCTAAAACGAATTAATTTAAATGTTTAGGGATTTGGATTTAAAATTCAGTCAATAAACTTATCAAAAATAGAATGCATAAATGGATTTATATTTTTTATGTGGTTTATGTTTTATTAGATTCGTATTTTAAAATTAACTACGTTAATAAAAATCCAATTAACTATGAAAAATTGAGAACGACAAAAACGGTTGTAGAAATTTAAAAAGCGCAACAAGAATTTTTTCAAGATTGAAATACAGTTAAAGTACACTTAGACGCAAGTAACATAGAATTGCGAATAAAATATATTTTAATATGCAAAACACTACAAAAATAAGTGAGTTTTAATTAGCATTCAAGTGGTTTTTTTCCCTTTATTAGTACATAAACACTCTATATTAAACTGTGTATATATTTTTTAACATGTAAATATATTTTAACATGCAAAACACTTCAAAAATAAGTCAGGTTTAATTAACATTCAAAGTTTTTTTTCCTTTTTTTAGTACATAAACAGTCTATATTAAACTGTATAAAATTAAAAAAACAAAGTTACAGCTACAAGAAATATAAAAGAGCTAGACTTCAAAATCTGTTAATGCAAAACAACTTTTTAAAGTGTTTACTTACTATACAAACGAAACAGACAAAATCATAAAATATGTATAGGCAGATAAAATGATTAATTAACTTAATTTTTAATTACAAATCTCCCTAAACGTTCAGTTAAAAAAAATATACACATGATTTTTTTATTTATTGTTTAGTTATACTTAGAATCTATGTAACAATAAAACTTTTCCCCACAATGAAACCATACTTTTAAATCAAATAGTAACTTTGATGCAAGTTCATGGTCATTTTATAATGGTATTAAATATTTTATCTATGCATTGTATGTTTATTGAAAGAAAACTGATTAAGGAATTTTCTAAATTTCAGATATTAAATTGCTAGTCGAGATTCATTTTAATGTGGGAATATTAATATTTTTTTGAACATATTTAGATGTAAGTTTGAATATTTAAAAAATAAGTTTATTAATAAATAAATTGTAATTTATTAAATTTTAATCTTACTACCAGTTAATTCAAGGACTCGATTATGTGATTGCGCCTTCGTAATAATTAATAATCTAGGCTATGATTCACTTAAAATACCAGAACACCACATTTAAAGCTACAATTTAGCACTTATATTTTACTTGGTTGTTACTCGTATGTTAAAATACTAAAGGCATTACTCAGGGGAGGTTTAACATAAAGCTAGACAACATGCGTGATGGATGACAGGCCGTGATATCTTAAACACTACAGAAAAAAATAAAGAAAAGAAAAAATAATGTAGTCATTAATACTGTAATCTGTGATATTTTATTTTCTAACATTTTTCCCCCCTCTAGCTTCTTAAAAAATATTTTAGTAAGGAAAAGAAATGTAGCAAACATATTTATGAATATTCAATATCTTGAAGGACAGGAAAAAGTAAAATTCATTAATCATGCAAAAACATTTATTTTGTTGTATTTTTGTTTATTTTTTTCGGCGCAATTGAAAGTTACAATTTAATTATTTTAATTCACAATACTTAGATACTTTTTTGTAATGCATGGATAAGATAATTTTAAGTATGGATAAGACGAATTTTTTCTTACGAAAGAGAAATGGATTATAAGATAAATCAATTTTTAAAAAAACTTGATGCATTAGGAACGTGTTCAGAATTTTTTATGCACATTTACACACATACGCATACAGCCACAACATTTCTTGGTATGTAATAAACCACCTTTGTAAACAGTAATTTCTGTCTTAGAAAATAGCGAAATTTCTAAGTTTAACGGATGACATGCTTACTTTATTGAAAAGAATACATAAAAATATACTGTTTACAAAAAGTGGTTAATTATACGTCCGGGATTGTTGCATCTACGATACACATGAGAGAAGTATTTTATTTATTTATTTTACAATTTATGAATTAATGAATTATGTAAAATCCAAAATTTAAAACTGGAGCCACCATCAAAAGTGCATACCTAGAACCATCGAAGCCGCATTTTCATTAATGTGATCTACAATTCTTAAAAATACTGTTAACTTATCATTTTTAATTCTTTATTACTATTGTTAGCATCACTTCCTGTCATATATTTTATAATTATCCCTAAAACGTTTCCTATAAGAAATTATACCCGCTTTTAAAAGAAATTTAATTAAAAAATCACGAATACAGTAAACATCATGGAACTAAGCACGAGCAATGTTGCATTTCTCTAACATTTGGTGGAATTTATATCATATAACACAATTGATATTTATGATGTATAATTGATGCAAATAAATATCTTACTTGAATTTCTGTTAACATTGAAGAAAATAATTTAACTGAATGGATATAAATCTGAAGTTCACGTATGCATAGCTCAACTGTACTGTGGAATTCTGTATTTTATCGAGAACGTCAAGTCTAAATTTTGTAGAATTATGTAACTTTAAAGTTTTTTTTTGCATCATTTCCGACTGCAATTGGGCAAAAACATTTCTTTTTCTTTTTATCTAAATATAAATTCAAGTCATATAACTTTTGACAAGAACTTGAATGCTGCAAAAAGCACTTTCCCCACTTTTTGGGAGGTCTCAGTTTTCTCTTTAGCAATGACAGGAGATTTTCAAACAATCATAATTGGTTCATTTATAGGTTCTATTTGGTTGTGTAATAAGGACAAAAACCCATTGGCCTTGATACCATTTCTTTTAAAATCCAAATTTTCCAGGAAAATTCCAATGAGTGGGCTCGGTCAGGCCGTGATATCTTAAACGCTACAGAAAAAAAGAAAGAAAAGAAAAAATAATGTAATCATTAATACCGTAATCTGTGATATTTTATTTTCTAACATTTTTCCCCTCTAGCTTCTTAAAAAATATTTTAGTAAGGGAAAGAAATGTAGCAAGCATATTTATGAATATTCAATGTCTTGAAGGACAGGAAAAAGTAAAATTCATTAATCATGCAAAAACATTTATTTTGTAGTATTTTTGTTTATTTTCATTCAGCGCAATTGAAAGTTACAATTTAATTATTTTAATTCACAATACTTAGATACGTTTTTGTAATGCATGAATAAGATAATTTTAAATATGGATAAAATGAGATTTTTCTAACGAAAGAGAAATGAATTATAAGATAAATCAGTTAAAAAAAAACATGATGCATTAGGAACGTGTTCAGAATTTTTTATGCACATTTACACACATACGCATATAGCCACAACAATTATTGGCATGTAATAGGCATGGTGAAGTCTCTTTTTTAGAGCATTCTGAAATTTTCTGAGGAGAATACAATCCTCTTTCAAACCAGTCCTCCTCAACTTCCCACTACCATTATCTCGTTTCTCTTTCAGTACTTGAACGTTAATATTCCAAAAAGGAATATACACATCTTTACCCGCAGTCTTCGGATACAGGTGGAAGTACAACTAATTAATATTATAGTGAAGGCATTTATGCTAGATTTGTCAATGCTTGTATCAAATGAATGGTATTTAACATGCAGATCAGTGAGTTTTGCAAAATTAGCTCAATTTACCATCGCATATAACGAGGTACACGGTACAATGTATGAGCTCTACGTATGGTTGTTAACAAAATCTGATGGCCTTCCACCAGGAGCACTCTCCAGTTCATGAGTAATATTTCATTCTAAACCCGGATTCGAAAGCAGCAAATCTGCATGAGATGTCTTCCCACCATACGAGAAAAAAGTGGGGCTATCATTCAAGTTTTCAATAAAAACAACAGGATTAGAGTCCATAAGGTCCTCAATGGGGTCTCCCACAGTATTATTATCTGCATATCCCCTTCTACGAGAATGGGTGTTAAAATCACACGTAATAATTAAAATTCTAATCCAATCAAATAGAATAGGTTTCGGTTTATTAGAATGAGTATTGCATTAAAAGGTTACGCGACTGCTGGAAGCTCCATGCCATACCTGGATCTCGAAGGCCTCTTACTTATCATTTGATGTCACTGATCTACGAGCCTATAAGTTTGCAGCAAGGGTAATCTTTTTTCATGTATGGTTGTACCAGGTGTTATTTGGCTTAGCGCAAGTAATGTTAAAACTAACTACGATTACCTTCCACTTTAATTTGCATTTAAAATTATATTTTTGACAATACTAAGTTTTACACTTTTTTTCAAAGCAATTTTTCATTTAAATAATTTATAATTAATTAAATATAACGAAGGCTAGTCTTATAAACAGGATCAACGCATATTTGAAAGTTCTTTCTACAATTAGTAATTTTGTTCGAAAGTGAAACCAACAAATTATAATTGCTTATTTCAACATGCTCACAAGATTAAACAAATAATTTATATATTGAACTGTTATAAAAAAAAATAAAATTAATCGATTTTTCTCTTTTTCTTCCTTTCTGTATGCTTATTTCTATTTTTTTAATTTAAAACCATCATCCATTGCACTTCCATCGGAAAAATCTAAACATATACACCTAAAAAAGTATAAAAATTAGCTTTTACTCAGTAAAAAACAAATTAATAAAGATGATAAGTAGGTTTTTATTGAAAATTAATTCCGTAGAATATCTTGAGAAATATTCTATGTTTTAAATATTTATAAACTTGTCTCTAAAAGAAAAAAAATATTTTTTTATTAGGAATATAAAGAAATAGCATATTCATATTTATTTATACATTTTTTTTCTTTCTGAAAAGAGTGTGTAAAATGTTTCAAATACACTTTTATAGAATTTATGGCTTTATATGAACTTCCTAAATGACATTAGAAAACTCAGTCGCATATAAATAAAGGAATAAAAAAGAAATAAAAAATATTTATATATAATCACCTTCTTAGTTTCTCTTACTCGCACTGACGTTACCTGTCTTTTTCTTTCAAAATAATATCGGAAAGGAATTTTAACTGAACAATGAAGCTTCGATAAAAAAAAGAAAATATCTGAAAGATAAACAAATTAAACATTGTTTTCTTTACTCAGAAGAAGCATAAATTCTTTTGCAGGGTATTGAAATACCTATATAATTTTTGTGCTTCCATGTAAAATAGATTTATAAAAAAATCAAAAGAAAAAAAATTACTTTCATTATCGGATGTATCTAATATTATATTATTTTCATTTCATTTTAAATTTGAATGTATTTTTATATATTGAAAAATTCCTTAGTCGAATCTTATATTTGTAAGTGATGTATTTCAATAAACCTCTAGCAAAACCATGCAAGACAAATAGGTTCAGAGTTTATTAATATAAACGAACTTTTTATTCATAAATGTTTAATCGGAATTATCGTAGAAAAATTTTATTTTCTTTAAATATTTCGTCGTATAACATAAATTTTGAATGAATTCCATAAGCTATTTGTTTTCGAAACTTAAATTAATCTAATTTTATAGCAGCATATTTTTTTTTTCTAAAATGCATGGTACTTTAAACATTCCCATTAATTCTGTTCAAAGAAATTTATTATTTTGAAGAATTTTGTTCTATAACATTTATTTTTTATTTATTTATAATTATTTAAAATGCGTCCATTTTTATAATGAAATACAAAACTTATTTCTTCACAGTAAACCCACATGGGCTGTCAGAGAATTTTGCCAGTGCCATTCAAAACTTACAGCCAGTTCCGGGATGGTACTTTGTAAAAAAACAAAAAAAAACTTTTAGTTGTCGCGTTTGCATCTTGCAAGCAGTCCGACAAAACCATATGACAAGTTCGGGTATCATTTACAATAAAATTACCAAACACGAGCAATGTTGCATTTCTATAAAATTTTGTGGAATTTATATGAAATAACACAATTGATATTTATGATGTATAATTGATGCAAATAAATATCTTACTTGAATTGCTGTTAACATTGATGAATTGAATTTAACTGAATAGATATAATGTGAATTTCACGTATACATCACTCATCTGTGCAGTGGAATTCTGTATTTTATCGAGAAAGCCAACTCTGACTTTTGTAGAATTATGGAACTTATCAGTTTCTCGATGTTTACATCATTTCCTACTTTAATTGAGTAAAAGCATTTATTTTTATTTTTATCTTAATTCAAAGTCATATCACGTTTTTCAAGAATTTGGCTGCTGTAAAAAGCGTTTCCCCCACTTTTTATTATGCCTCAGTTTTCTCTTTAGTACTGGCAAGAGATTTTGAAAGAACCCTAATGGGTTCATTTATGGGTCAAAAATAACCTTTGGCCAAGGTTGGTAACCAAAAAATTTTTGGTTTGTTTAATCGGAACAAAAAACCATTATCGTCAGTACCACCTCTTTTAAAATCCAAATTCTCCAGGAAAATCTAATATGTGGACTCGACCATGGCTTTTTTAGGACATTCTACAATTTTCTGAGGAAAATACATTCCTCTCTCAAACCAGTTCTCTTCACCTTCCCACTAGCATCAGCTCTTTTCTCCTTCAGTTCTTCAAGGTTAATATTCCAAAAAGGAGTATACATCTTTACTCCTCGTCTTGGGATACACGTGGAAGCACAACTAATTAACGGTGTAGTTCGAAAAAAATCATGTGATTTTGGTACATAAATACAAATAAACTAATTATGTGATGCACTTCAAAATTCTTAGAAAGTCTCGTTACAAGCTGTATTATACACTGTAATAAACTATAAACCTGTATCAATAGCGAAACTCTCAGAAAAAATTCTTAAAAATCGAAAATTTCACAGGATATGCCACTTTTCGAAAGTTTTTGCCGTTCTATTCCGTGTTGAAGGATTTTTTTTTTTAAAGTTTTATAAAAGGCACCGTTGTTTCATTTATTGCGGTGTGTAATACAACTTAGAAAGAATCATCCTGAATTTTTTCGAGCCCCTGGTGCAATTAGTTTATTCTGATTTGTGAACTTAGACCGTGAGGGAGATTTTAATTTTTCAAACTACAACCTTAATATTCTAGTGAAGGCATTTAGCCTAGATTTGCCAATGCTTGTATCAAATGAATGGTATTTTTGCAAAAGTAGACTATTTGCTTTTTTTAAATTCCATTACATGTAACGAGATGCGAGATATAATGAATGAGTTCTATGTATGGTTGTTAATAAAATTGATATTATGTTATACCAGGATCACTCCCTAGTCCATGCTTAATATTTATTTCTAAACCAGTATGCGAGAGCAACAAATCTAGATGAGATGTCTTTCCACCATATGACAAAAATGTGAGGCTATCATTTACGTTTACAATAAAAACAACAGGGTTAGAGTCCATAAAGTCCTTAACGGTGTCTCCTACAACATTATTATCTGCATATCCCCTTCTACGAGAATGGGCGTGAAAATCGCCCATAATGATGAAGTTTCTACTCCTATCAAATAGAACAAGTGTGGGTTTGTTTGAATGAGGATTATATACGATTGCTACACGGAAGCTGGAAGCTCTATGCCATGCCTGAATCTTCAAGGCCTCTTCCTTATCATTTGATGTCACTGATCTACGTGCCAATACGTTTTCAGTAAGGTACTTGTTTTAATAAATGTATTATACCAGATGCTATTAGTCTTTATCTTTCCAAACAAACAATCTTGTAAACCGAGATTTTTACAAAAATCGAGCTTCTGTGTTCAAGCTCCACACTCAGCAATGCCCACAACGTCTACTTCATGTTTAAAAATAAAAAACTTCAGTTCAAAGAACTTGGTATGGGTAAAACCACTAGCGTTCCAAAAAGACACTCAAAAATCTGAGTTAGACCTTGTCTGTAAAGATGCTTTTATATTTACATTTAAACCTTTGCATTCCATCCTGATGTATCATAATTTAGTGCATTTCAGGAAAAGTCAAAGCAACTGAAAATCATATACTTAAATGAAAGATTGGTACAAGTGAAAGTTTGAAAATCGTCAAAATGTAAAACACACACACCTATACATAGTTTTTATATACATATTACTGTATAAAGCAATTTATTTACGGAAATAAAAGTACAATTACCTTCGATGTCAATAAATATTGAGAAGTTACATTAAACAAATTAAAGATGAATAAAGGATTATCGTGATTTTAATAAGCACGCCGTATGCATATTAAATACACCAGCTTTAAGTAAGAGCCCTAAGTATGGATACTTAAATATATTATGTATTAAGTTAAGGAGATTACTAAAGCTTTCTTCTTTAAACACAGATAAAAAGAAATATATTAGTATGGGCTTAGTCTGAATTATTCTCTTTCAGTGTAGCTAGTAATGAATAATATATAGACTGAAAAATAAAAACATAATTATTATGGGATTTATTTAAATAAATTAAAAGAGCGCTCTTTAAAAAATACGTAAAATATGTATAGTAAAGGATATTTTCAAAAATTAAAAGTATTGTTTCCATTCAACTATGGTTTCAATGGGCATTCTAAATTTCATGTTGCAAATGTTAAACTCTAAAACTTAAGGTGTAAAATGTCATAAAATGAAAAAAAAAAATTATTATCTTCTGTGAATTATGAACTTGAGAAATATCTCCATAAATTTCTAAGATTGAAGTGGTAATTGTTCTCAGAATGAATATGCGTTTGGAAGTAATCGTTAGTAGACAAATTCACACATGCACATATGTATTGGGCTATATCAGTGAAATGAACACATATTTCATTGCCAAGAGTTATTAGAAAAATATTTTTATTTCCCCATTACAGCCGTAGTTTGAAAGTCTCTGTAGATCAGAATCCAGCATGTATTTATATTCTAATAAAACTTTCAGCTAAATATTCTTGCTTCTACTATATTTTAAACCAAACGACCTCTCATGCAGCAATTTTTGAAAAATAATTCTAAGTTCTATTATGTATGAGCCACATTACTGGAAGCAGTTGTCTAATTAAAATCATTTATTCCCAGAGAATTATCTAAATTCACAAAATTAAAAGATATTGTTTGGGATTCTGCGAAATTGTATTATAAGTACGGTTTTCCGTTAAAAAATAGAAAATAAAAAAATATGTAACAAAAGCAAAAAGTGACATAAATCTCCTTATTTATATTTGGCCTATTCTATTACGTAATGTGAATAAATATTAAATTATACTCTAAATTTTTATTACTTTTCTGTTTCCTAAAGAAATCAAACGTCATACAAAGCAACTCAATTTAGTCTGTACAATATCTTGAGGTAAATAATGATGATAAGACAAAAAAAAAAATGATGGAGGGTAAATAAAAGAACTGCCATAGGCTTCTTCCCAACTCTTCACTTTTATTTCATTAATCGATGATCGCAAATGAAAATATGCCAAGTAGCAATATCATATACCGCAATACACACTTGAATGTATACTTTATATAAAGTATGTATACTGTATAAATAAATAATTTGTACGTGTATGTCATTTGCAATCTATATTTTTGTTTTCAGCGTAGCCTTTTTTTTTACTTTATCGATTTAAAACTGTTTAGCAAATATACTGTTTGGTTTATAGTTTACACTAACTTATTTTAACTGGACTACCGGTATTACTTCATCTCTCCCTAACACAGAAATCGGTATACTAAAAATTTTATAGTCTTTCGTTATTTTTAAAAATTCCAATAACAAACGTTTCATTCGCATCTACAAAAACTTTGAAACAGAAGCTTGCCAGCGGTACATAAAGAATAAAGAGAATTTAAAAAATAAATGTTTTAATTTAATATTGAAATATATGTTATTTAGTATTGTAAATTGTGCAGTTATTATATATGTGTCCTTATAAATTAAAATGAAAATCTTTGAGTTGGTTTGTTTGGATGAATTGCATTCAAATCCATACCGTTTGAGCAATTATCTTGAAATTCTGCACAAGTACGTAAAACGATAGAGGGCAAATTGTGGTCTACTTAGAAATCTGAAAATCCACCCGTCCCAAAATTTTTAGCTAATTTTCGCTAGTTTCATTATTAAATTTTGAATATCGAGAATAAAAAATATAAATCATTTGAGTGACACAAATTTTTGTATCGTAGGTGAAATAAAGCCATTTTGATGTCACGTTAGGCTTTAAAGAGAAATTTTGATTTCAATTCTTTAGAAATAGCTTCCGGTATATTTTTTTTCACAAATAAAATGCTTTCCTTTGCATGCAGGATTAATATAAAAGGGAATGTTTCCAGAAAAACGAAATCTATCGAATACGAAAATTTATTCCATATGGTGACAAGAATACGTTGAAAAAGTAGATTTTTCTTTATGAGTACAGGTATTTTTCGTGGGAAGTTGGGTAAATCCGTTTACCCAGCTTCCCATGCATTCATCTGTTTTCGTTTTCCGAGTTTAATAACTCTAAAAATGAAAGTTATCAGTCTCACTGAATTGCTGAATTAAAAAATATAGTGGCAATAGTGGGTTACGTTAACTAAAGAGACCTTCGTGATGAAAAATTTAATACGAAAATAATGCTTTGTCCACAGTAAAAATTATTTCATAATGTTTTACTATCGACAAAGCAGACAAATACAGAAAATACTATGTATTTCAAATGAAGCTTTAGTGTAACTATAAAAAAATGACTTTCTAGTGAGAGTATTAAAACATTTTCTTTGTGTGGTTGCTTTTATTCTCAGATACAATCTGAAATCTTTGAAAAGCATACTCGACTACGAATTGGAGTGTCTAAGACACTGTTCATCAGAATTCTTCCTTCCACTTCTGAATGGTGTGCCCGACGTAGGGATGACGCGAGACGATTTTTTGCTAGACGAGACAGTGATTTGCAGGTTTTCTGCGAGACGAGACAGCCATTTTTAACATTACGATTTAGGGATTTTGCGAGACGAGACAAAGCTTTCAAGCTGTTTTGCGAGACGCGAGATGCCAATTTATCGTCTCGTGTCCATCCCTAACTCGATGGACCTATTGTTTCAGACTTTGCCATCGTTTTTCATTGTCCCATAGCTGTCATTAGACATTTTTCAATACAGGATGTCCAAAATTAAATGACCCTAATTTAAAGTTGTCTATACACGTTGTTGAGAACTATTGTTGAGAAAGTTATTAAATTTTGGACATAAGACATAACGAACGTGTGGGAATTTGTTTGAGCAAATAAAATTTAGTTCGAACCCAAGTCAGAATTCATGCTAGTACAAGAAACAAAAACAGGCTAGTTATTACTATGTCTGCTAGATTTTCATGTTATTGTTTGCTTTGTAATGCTAGCTAGCATCCTATGCTATACTCCAAGCTTATACAGCAATGGCATGACAAGCTATATACAAGCATTGCATGCTTATTAGCTGTACAAGCTTCTTCCAAAGCATGGGGAGGTCAGTACCTTAACAAGCTATTATATGCTTTTTTATGCTTGCCAGCTTAACATGCTGTACAGCAAGCTTAAGCAGAAATAGCATGAAAAGCTATATACCAGCAAAAAATGCTAATTTTAGCTGTACAAGCGTCTTCCGAAACACGAGGAGATAGGTACTCTAGCTTAAAATGCTGTATAGCTAACTCAAGAGGAAATAGCATGTAAAACTATATACCAGCCAAACGTGCTAATTTATTTAAGGTCTGTCATAATATTTAAGATCATTTAAGAAATATTTAGGATAAAATCCAAGATATTTGTACAAATACAATGAAAGCCAATAATAAAAATAAATCATTTTAAAATGTTGTCCCTTTTCTTGTATGGATAATAAAATAGAAAAAAAAAATTAAAGCAACTGCAAGTTAAAAGTAAGTGAATTTTTTTCCCTAGGTCTGGCAAGTCTTGAAAATTTACGAATTTCAGGAAAATCATTTGCAGTTCTAGATTTTTTCAGCACTCCGAAAATAAATGAAGGGAAAAAAATATGGGTCCATGACCAACATCGAATAGTCTGCATACCTTCATCATTTTCTCCATTGTAGCATACACTTCAATTTTACCTGAAGCCATTATATAAAATATCTTATTCCTATTTCTTTTTTTACAGACTTAAAAAAAGAAGGGGGTACTATGTTCAAAGGGGACATATATTAATGCATGTGCACCGGTAACTTTTTACCGCGTGGATGAAGTTCCATAATTCTTTTTTTTCCGAAAGCGGAGGTAGATCAGGGGTGATCCCGCATTAACTTGACCGCTTTCTAATGCTGCGGTCGGAAAAACTGAAAAAACTGTTTTTAAATCATTGAATATAGAGTTTCCAGTAACATTGCTAGAAGTAATACGTTGTTGAGATAAGTTCTCAAAACTGCTCAGCTTGGCAATATCTGCTATATTTGCCAAATCCCTCTCTTTTACAATATGAATAAAGGTACAGCTTGGATATTTGCTGCATGCTGACATTTAACACAATTTCACGGCGCTAAATATGCCAATCTGTCAAGGTATTTGCAAAACAATAGTTAGCGAACTGTTTCAATGTCAACCTTGATGTCAACCTTGGGAAATGATTATTGATTATGTGCAGGCGCAAATCGCCAAAGAATGGAATATTGCTACTGATTACAGATATCCCAGCTGTTCCGGAATAAATTTCTGATAAAGTAATTTGAAGTTGTTTTTCATTTTTTATTAAACAAATACTTGCTTCAGTTCTTATTATGTAATTAATGTATGAACATCGCCTCCCCCAGCATTGTGTCATGACTTTAGTACAGTCTACAGTTTCTGAGTTCTAGCAATATCCGGTAAAAAGTAATACTACAATAGTAACAAAAAAAGCATCTGCTGATTGTAAATTACTTCTGGAATTGCAGAAAATTTCAACCAAGCGGCGGTCTTGATTGCTTCTAGACCAAGAAATAGTCAAGCAACACAAGCTGGATTATGTATGCTGGACAAGCGAAAAAAGTATCTAATGCACACCATGGCTTGCTGGTAATTCTGCTAGAACTAGAAATCTGTTAAAAATGATTTACTTAAAAATGAGTACTTTAATGCACTCATATTTTTTTAAATACATTTGCATCATAAACGAGTACATGGCGTGCTTAAATGTAAATAACAATTCGAACTTTAAAATCAGCATGTGGATAAATATAAATACTATTGCTTATTACGTCACTTGCACAATAGTATATTATTTAATAAACGTTTATGGGGTGTACGGAAATATTTCGTTAGAGTAGTTATAAGAATAAATTAGTAGCGTACTTTAAATTTACGAAAAATATGTTATTGCGTACTGATACATCGCGCGCAAGAATATATGAAGAAAACGAGTAATTTCAAGCTCTCATTTTTCTTGTGATTTTTCTCCAACACTCCAAAGATCATGCCCAGAGCCTATCTTTGGCAGCGGCGGATTCACATGGTTCACAACGAGGTTCAACTAGACGATTGACACGATTGCTGCAAAGAGCTCGTGGTGTGACTTTCACTGTCTTTAAATTGGAAAAACAATCTATCATACGTAATCATATGAGAATAATCTAAAACACACAATTACCCATCATGTGCGTAAGTACAGTTTTAATATTATTTGATTATTTTAAGTTATAGTTATTTGATTTTGTTTTTGTTTATTTATTTTAAGACGTTGATCGGACGTATAATTTTATAGATGGCATTTCTTTTTTTTTTTTTTTTTTTTTTTTTTTTTGGTAGTATTGGTTTAGTAAACTAATTTAGTTTTGATATTATAAGTATATAAAATCAAAACTAAATATTCAAGCTGTGAATTATTTGCTTGGAACATAAATAATTCACAGGAGAAATATTTATGTTTCAAGCATTTGCGTGTTAATTTTCATTGCTTATTAATTATGTACACTCACCTAACAATAAATTTTATTCGTAAGCATAGACTATGCTTAGGAATGAACCGGTCACTGTATTAGAGTGACCGTTTCTTTTTCTTCTTTTTTTGGGGGGGGGGGAGGAGAGCCGAAAATATTTTTAATAGTAAAAATATTGAACTTTCTTCAGATTTTAAAAGTGTTAATACCAATGGCTTTCTAAATATTGTTAGGGAGTTTCTCCGCTTTTGGCAAGTTTATCGTAGATTAATAGTTACAGATAGTCATAACAACATTCTGTAATCACTGCATGCCAGATCAGCGTCTTGAATATAAATAAAAACTGTAACAAAACGAAATAATTTACACAAAACAATAAAATAATGTATACGCTTTACTTAAAGCATAAGATAATTGATATTCCTAAATTTCAATCAACATGTTTAAAACAGTATATTTAATAAGAATATATTGACTCCTGTTTGAGTGCATACAAAAATCTATAATCAATATATTCGTATTAAATATAATAAAAATTTAACTAACATGCACATAGCCCGAATGCATCATTTAATGCTAGTCTAGCAATAAAATAAAAGCATCGGTTGGTTGTGAATTACTCCTAGAATAGCATAAAGCTCAAGCGAGTGGTGTTATTGATAGCTGTCAGACCAGCAAATAATTCAAGCAACATAAGCTCGATTATACTGTATGTTGTACAAGCAAAAAAAGTGTCGAATACATATGACTTGCTGATAATTCTGCTAGAACTAGCAAGTATTTATGGTAGTTTATGCTTTTCTTCCCAGCTTGGATCCAGCATTTAATGCTACTCTAGCATAGAAATACCAGCATAAATTTTGACTAGGGAGTGTTCACCACCAGGGGACTTTTTTTTAATGAATTACACATTTAGAATAAATTTATGACAGTTTACAAATATTATTTCAACAACATGTATTCAACATGACTGCTATCATTGTCAGCTATCCTCTCCAATCGCAAAGAAGAATGCTCCACAGCTGACCGCACTGTGTTTGGGAAATGTTACGAACATGTGAAACGGTGCCTTTACGATCAATTAAAATTCTTGGATTATCACGACTTATCAAATGTTTCAAACTCCCCCAAAGCCAAAAGTCGCATCGATTGAGGTCTGAGGACCGGGGAGGCCATGGATCAGGAAAGAGACCCCCTGGTGGCGAATATTTGAGCTATTTTTTATCATTATTCTCTCAAACAAATTTCCATACCTTCATTATGTCCTACACAAAATTTCACAACTTTCTCAACAATAGTTAAGTCTGTAAACAACTTTAAAACAGGATCGTCTAATTTCAGATATCCTGTACATTTTAAGGTCCGAGATCGACGCAAGTCTCAAGTGCAGATTCGTCGATTTGGCAAATGATTTTGTGAGTTCACAAATGAGTGGCAAATGAGTTGGTCGAGTAGTGCATGACCTTGCTAAATAACAATCATTTTCAAGAGAGGTTGTGATGCATATGTCGTATACCTCTACACGACGGAAGAATATGTATATCATACACTATAAAATTGAAAAACGTCATCTTCTATGAAGCTCGCAAATATTATTACAAATATTACTATATCATGGACGCATAAAAGGTTCTTGAAAATTTGGAACCATTCCTTAATTAGAAACTCCCTGTCTATCAAATGGCAACATTACTTATATTATTTTCATTAAAAACTATGTAATTTTGAGTAGAATTCGCTTATTTATGTTAAATTCACGATTCAACGCAAAAAACAAATAATTTACAAATTACACTGGACTAATTCCCTGTATTTCATTAGAAACGTTTTGACTTTTTACTTAAAATTTGCTTAATAGACCTTTTTATTGTATTACAATTCTGATTTACAAAGTAAGTGAAATTCAATGCATTTATTTTAACATATGTCCATACTAATACATTTTATTTCCTGGAATGAAAGTAAGAAACATGCTGCCTTTTGAACATTCAGCGCCTCGTATGTCTTCTAGCAGGACAATTTAAATTATTGTTAAATGATCCCAAACAAGGTATGACACATGTTTGAAACTAGACACTAATAGTGATATAAATAGACCCATGAGTTGTCACAGCAGGAATTGGATAATATGTGTCCACACACTGCGTTAAATGAAATAGTAGTGTTGCACCGGAGTTGCATATGGGATAGTTTACAATGTTCCTTATAATGCCTTTCACGCGATGGATACATTATTTGTACTTCCAAACCAATGCATTCTCGCTAACTGTGATTCGGTTGAGTTAGCTAAATTAAGGAGCGTAATATTTCTAGTTAATTTCATTAGTGACTTGTTTGTCATTAATTGTTGAATTATGAAGTAAGTACTTAAATAAAAAGTTACTACTGTACAGAAAAGTAAGCTAAAGAGTCCACTGAAAAATATACAAATAAGCGAAATCATTTTATATAAAACGCTTTAAAAAATTCTATTTGCATGAGAGATGAAATAAAACATAACTAGAACCAAACTACAAGAAGCTTCACTGAAATAACTGTGTTATTGAAAATGGCGTGAATATGTTAACTAAATTTGCAGTATCTCTAAAAATTTCAAATACAGGCAACATAAATGTTATAATTATCTTTTATAGTTTTATGATTTGTATCTTTAAACTTTTAAAGAGTCTCCTGCGTATTCATTTTTGTCATTTAATTAGAAGTTCTTAATGCTGTGCAAAGTTTATGTTGTTCTCAATATATGCCATGTGACTTGCTTGCATCACATATAAAATTATATCTATATATAGTAAAAAAATAATTAAAGTAGAATTCGGAAATTGATTTACTTATTAGCTGCAATATTTAAAAAACAGAATGGCAGATTTTTGCGTACGAAGAACAGAGCTTAAACTTTTTCGTTCTTAGCTCTTTTTTGGAAACTATTGTTTTGAAAGTAATACGTTTTTTTATGATAACTTAAACATTTAATGCAGATTTAATGACCTAGTTTAAATTTATTTCCTCATGATTTAGAAAATTCTGTGTGTTCATCTTTATCATATTTTGTATTGGTATGTGATGCATGTGTGTGGTCATCATTAGAATTTTAACATGCTTTATTTTAATTATGTAAATGGCTCCTTAATATTGTATGTATCATATTTATATCGACACTTTAATTACAAGTATGATAAAGTTTAGATTCTGCTTTATTTTATTTTATTTTATTTTTAGTTGTTTAATTTTGTAGGAGGTGTTATAATTTCAGCGAAAAAAGGTTTATTTATAACATTCATTAAAACAATGAAGCCATCTTTTGAAGCCTTGGCTATTATATAAATCATTACATTTGTTATTATTATTCAGGTAATGCAATATGTGGTTTAATACCTCAGGTTATGTAGTGTACTCTGTCCATAAAGACAATGTAACCTCAGGAGGAGAAAAAAAGAAACTTTAAAAAATGTAAGTTGAATAAAAAAGTAAAATAAAATATGAACATTCGCATGGAAACTGTGCAATATTCCTGGTGTTACAAAATGCTCTTAAATGAGAATAAAGGTGCAAAATGTCGGAAATTTTATTAAAGATTAGTGGAAGAAAATATGAATTTAAAATTAACTTACAAAATTTAAAACTAAACAGAATAAAATTAATTTTCTTCTTTTTTTCATGCTTGTCGTGTTTAAGGAAATTGATTTTCAACATTCCCATAAAAGATAACTTTCATTAAATGCACATATTCTTAAATATTATCATTTACTATGATACTACATAAGATGTTAGTAACTTATCGTAAATAATGTTAAATTTAACTAGGATTAACTTCCACTTTAATCTGCAAGTGTATTTTTATGAGTACTAGATTTGACATATTTTTCAAAGTAATTTTTCATTCTAATTAATTAAAAAAATCGAAGATTAGTCTTATAAATACTATCAAGACATATTTGAAAGTTTTTTCTACAAATAGTACACCGAATAATCATTACATTATGACCACCTACTCAATAACGCGTTGAGCCTCCTTTGGCCTTCAGAACAGGTGAAACTGGCCTGCATGGATGCCACGAGTTCTTGGTAGATACTGGGTACAGGTTGTACCAAATATTTAAGCAGCGGCCACAAAAAGTCGAGCTATTGGAACACGGTGGTGCTTGAGCTAAGAGCTGCTGGAAAGAGGGGAGGTAGCTGTTCTCCTAGAAGACGGCGTACCCTGACACGACCATCGACATGATGAAGGAGAAACCGGTCTTCAATCTACCAGGCAACTCTCTTCCTCACATCTGTGGTCCAGTCCAGATGTTCCCGTGCCCACTGTAGGTGTAGTTCACAATGACTCCTGGTAAGAGTTCACAATGACTCCTGGCACACGATTGGGACATCCGCCCCGCAGTCGCATACACAACAGTATCCGCTGAACTGTGTGTTCTTAAACACTTGTACATGGACCAGCATTGTATTGGGCTGTCAGCTGAGCCACTGTCTGCCGCCGATTTTGCTGTACTAGGCGGGACAGTCTCCGGCGCCCTCCTTCTTGGATGATGCGTGGACGCCCAATATTTTGTCTTCTATTGCTATTTTCACCGTCATTAATCCATTTTTTATAAATGCTAACAACGGCAGATCGTGAACGACTGACCAGTCGTGCAGTTACGGAGATACTCGTTCAAAATATTCTTTCCATTACAACTTTTCCTCTATCCAATTCGCTTAGATCAACAGCCTTTCCTATTACTCACAAACGTAAGTGCAAGAATGATTCCTTACCTTCTCCAACAATAGTTGAATACCATTCCCACTTAATTACGTGATCTCCATGTCATCCAGACGAGTTCATTAAAAAATGTATGGGTGATCATAATTCAGTGGCTTTTCGGTATAATTTTGTTCTTTTGCATAACCATATGTATCAATCTCCAAAACGTTCGACAGTGAAACAAACTAAACATAATTGCTAATTTCAACATGCTCATAAGCTTTAACAAATAATATTATATTTTAAACTGTTTATTATAAATAAAATTAATCGATTTTTCTCTTTTCTTCCTTTCTGTATGTTTATTTCTATTTTTCTAATTACCATGCATAGCACATCCATCGGAAAAATCTAAACATATACGCCTAAAAAAGTATAAAAAATAATTTTTACTCCGCAGAAAACAAATTAATAAAGAGGATAAGTAGGCTTTTATCAAAAACTAATTTCGTAGCATATCTTCTACGTTTTAAATATTTATAAACTTGTCTCTAAAATAAGAAAGATAAGTTAATTATTTTTTTTCGATTTAGGAATATAAATAAATAGCATATTCACATTTATTTATACATTCTTTTTAATTCTGAAAAAGTAAGTAAAATATTTCAAATACACTTTTATAGCATTTATGGATTGATATGAAGTTTCTAAATGACATTAGAAAACTTAGTTTCGTATAAATAAAGGAATAAAAAAGAAATAAAATATATTTAGATATAATTACCTTCTTAGTTTCTCTTACTCGCACTGACGTTGCCTGGCTTTTTATTTCAAAATATTATCGAAAGAAATTTTAACTGAACAATGAAACTTCGATAAAAAGAATAAAAAATCTGAAAGATAAACAAATTACACATTGTTTTCTTTACTTATAAGAAGCATAAATTCTTTTGCAGGGTATTGAAATAGCTAAATAATTTTTGTGCGTCCATGGAAAATAGAAGTAAGTAAGCAAAAGAAATAAAAAATTCGGGAATTTACTTTCATTATTGAATGTATCTAAGATTACTTTATTTTCATTTCATTTTAAAGTTGAATGGATTTTCATGTATGGAAGAATTTCTTAGTCGAATCTTATATTTGAAAGTGATGTTTTTCAATAAGCCCCAAAGAGAACTATACAAGACAAATAGGTTAAGAATTTATCAATAGCGATGAACTTTTTGTACATAAATGTTTAATCGGAATTATCAAAGAAAAAGTTTTTTTTTTTTTTAATATATCGTCGAAGAATTTTAAAAGGTACTTTTGAGGTTCCAAATTTAAAAATATGAATGTATTACATTAAATGTTTCTTTTGCTAACTTAATCTAATTTTAAAGTAGTATTTTCTTCTAAAATGCATATGGTAATTTAAACGGTCCTTTTCATGAATTCTGTATTAAAGAAATTTATGATTTTGAAGAATTTTGTTCTATAACATTTACTTTTTATTTATTTATTATTATGCAAAAACAATGATTTTTGATAATGCAATAGAAACCTTATTTCTACACAGTAAACCCACATGGGCTATCAGAGTATTTTACCAGCGCCATTCAGGCCTTACAGCCAGTGCCGGTACGTTACTTCGAAAAAAGTAACTTTTAGTGGTCACGTTCGCATCTTGCTGGCAATCCAACAAAGACACGACTTTGTAAAGTTTGAGTGTGCTTTACTATAAACACACAGGCCCAGTGAGTTTAAAGCATCCGAAAATTAATGATACCTAGTCGGTGTTTATTTAAAATCAGGGCACTTACCTTGCACCTGAACGGTTATTGTAATGTAAGGTTTCGGTGAAATTCCTACCTACAGTAATACTTAACAGATAAAATATTTGTAGGAGTTATAATCTTACTATAATCTTACAGCTACCTACTTATTAAGATTTTAAAATAATTAGAATTGGATTATTAAGTTACAGGAGCAAGCTTGTACTAGTTAGGAGTGATATGGAAAAAGAGAAGCGAAATCAAATATTGTTTCTTTAATTGAACGAGCCTTATATTTAATTTAAGAAGTAAAACAATTTATAGATCATTTAAAATAAAACTTTAATATATTCATATTTTTAAATTTTTAAATAGATTCACTATGATTTATCACACATTTGTAAAGCAGTGTATGAATGTATTCCAGTTTAACAAACTTCGAGTAGGTTAGTTATTGAAAGACGAACCTGAATCACATGGAAACGTAGGTTCATGAACGTAGTCTCTGCACAAGTATTATTAATTAATTTGAAATGAGTAATGCGGTAGTGTAATTTTTTCACGCGATTTCATAAACATCGGGTATGAATGAGAATTTCACGAATTAAATTACCTTAAGTCTTTACTATTTAAATTAGGCAAGTGTTTTTATAAAAAAAAAATTAAAATTCCTATGAACAATCTTTGGAAATATGAATATTTCTACTTCAGCATTTCTTTTAATAAAACTAGCATTTTTCAGACTAGTATTGAGTAACCTTGTATACATTTTATTAATTTATCTCACTTAATATTGCTTGCATTTTTTTTTTCATCTCACTTCCTACTGAAAACAGAAAATAGCTTAAAATAGGAAAGAAAATGAGAATATCAAAACATTTAGGCAGAACTTTCACATGATTTTTGTTTGAAATGTTAACTTAAGGACAATCCTTTACAAGGTACATCAGTAAAAACTAATTCAATAATGCTCAAATTGACATTTTTCAATTCTTTCGAAAACTCCTTTAATAATTTGGATAAAGGGTCATATTGGAGAATTAGGAGACACTCTTTTTCCTGGGCAAATAATGGTTACACACTTTATATCAGCGGTTCTCAACCTTTTAACGTCGCGCCCCCCAACAAAGGCTAACCTACGGTGGCAACCCCCCCCCCTCCGATTTTTCAGCATACATTCAGATTTTTAATCTTTCACAATGAACATTTAGTCGAATTTTCTACAAAATAATGTTATCAAAGTTTGAACGAAC
The DNA here is from genome assembly GCA_038373885.1 of Cheiracanthium punctorium. NCBI lineage: Eukaryota > Metazoa > Arthropoda > Arachnida > Araneae > Cheiracanthiidae > Cheiracanthium > Cheiracanthium punctorium. The sequence goes on along the minus strand of JAWZYV010013831.1, from coordinate 117,962 downwards.
ATTTTAAACGAAAATGGTTATATTTTTGAGTAAAAATGAGAGTAAATAAGATGACTTTTTAAAAACATGCATCATTGTTTGCTTTTTGGTTTTTCTCGCACCCCGCTTGGGGGGGGGGGTGCCCCACAGGTTGAGAAACGCTGCTTCATAGCATTAATTTTTTTTTAATCAAACAGCTAAATTATGCCAAGTCATGCTTAAACATTTTATTTTCTTATACTAAGTTAAAAAACAACCTAACTATAAAGCAAATAAGAGAATAAAAGCCTTTTTACAAAACTGCAAAAACATCTTCAAAAAATATTGTACCTGAAAATCATGATTTTTTAAAGATTCGTGTAAGTGAAACATTTTTGATGAAACAATTTTGTTGTTGCTGTTTTATACTTGCTGATGGTCTAAGCTTTTCATACGTACATATACTTTTTCTTCATTATTTTAAAAATTAATTTTAAAGTAGGCCTATTTTTACTCCAGTTTACTGGGTAATTATTGGTAAGTGATATTTTTTGATATTTTAGGTGTATTTTTTTTATAAATAATATTAGTGTTTACTATAACTGTTTTACTTTACAGTAATATTATATTATACTTTAACCGAGAGATATAGGCAGTCCCCCAAACGCAAAACGAGCTAATTTGGAACTTTTTAGTTTTAAAGGACTGTCCAATGACAGTGAAAATAAGATTAGAGAATCTGAAATAGCAAGTCCTCTTTAGAAAATTCTAAGAAGGTATGCAAGGAATTCATACTGTACTTGAAGAGCAGAAATACATTGCTGTGTATTATTATTAAGGTGACCAAACGTCCCCGATTTCAGAACCTTTTTCAATTTGTCCCCGAAATGTAAAACAACAACTTCGGGACAAAATTTCAATTTAAATAGTTATTTCTTCGCAATTTAAAAATAAATCAATCATACTTCCTTTATTTTATGAATGCCAATAATGCTCTTGTTGAAAAAAATGAAGCTATTTTAAAACGAGCACTGAATTTATAAAATTACACCAGTTTTTGTTCCAGAATTGGGGACACAACGCTGATTTGTCCCCTATTATTTCTTCAAAAATAATTTTTATTTAAATCAATTTTTTTCTTAAATATAATGCATTAGGTAACTGAAAAAACTGTTTGTGTGCTAAATAATGATAATTTCGAATATTATTTACTTTTGATTTGCATTACGATAAGAAACGGTGACCCATATTTACCCAATCCCTGAATTATGAATCCCATAATCTAGTCTATCGAGTCTAATTTGGGCAATCCCATAATTGCCCAAATTAGACTCATAGTTTCCCAAATAATTTAAATAAAATTAATAATATTTCAATTTAAGGTAAAGAGATTATTTGAATAATTTCTAAATTATTTCAGATTCCTTCATGTCAAATTAAATCATTTTGTCTTTCATACTTTAGAAAATATTTAGATGTATTTTCGACCCATAATTCCCTCATATGACCCTACCTCATTGATTATCAAAATGTACATTAAACCAATTAAAACAGTTTTTTAGAGAATCATATATCTAGGCATGTATTTGTTAAAGTAAGTATACATACATGTCCAATTTCCCAGTAAACTTTAAAACCTGTGCAATGCCAAGTATATAAAAATAAAAATGTTTAGTACAAAGTTCCATCAAACTTCATCCTAATAACTCCACCGAAAGCTGTAAAAGTTCACAGATATTTTACCTCGGGATAATACGTTAAATTTGATTTACTCATATTTGCCCGGCAGTAATTCGCTTTAATAAATAAGTATTAAATTCTAGATTTACGTTCCGTAAGTGATATCCGAAGCGGAACTTCAAAGCTAGCGAATATAAATAATCCTTACACTTCACGTCCTTTTCCGCCTAAATAAAATTAATCCGGCCTGGCCTCAACAACCGAACAATTCGGATGATTTAACTTATTAAAATCAATCTTTGAAGAAAGGGCATTCTCTGAATTTTATCATTACTCATTGCTTTAGAATATTACTTTGAATTAAATCAAGCCCGGCTTTAAAGTTCTGAATGATTATCGACCCCGTTTTATTCATAAATCTAGGTATTTTCAAATTCATTTTTTATTGATTCTGTGAAATGAAGGGCAGACAGCTGACAAATTGTAAGATAAGTTGTTAGCGATTACTATTATTACAAATACCTTTTATTATAAATATATTAATTTTAAATTTGTGATTTCGATGATGAAAATCCAGATTTATCAGTGAATTCCGTAATTCTATGAAAATTAAAAATACATGTCTTGTTTTTAAGCTTGGAATTAGCATATACATAGTGCACTGCAAACAAAACCCCTCATTTATCTTTATCAAAAGAAGGCTCATAAAAACATAATCAATAAACAACACAAAATAACTAGATAATAACCAAGCCTCGTCGGAATAGAAATATCTCAGTAACCCCCTTGATGACTCTTTATTTTTATACTAGAATTTTTTGTGTTTATAAGCATTATTTTTAGAAAAACACATGGAGGATTTAATTTGATTGTTTGTTTAGTGTAATGCATTATTTCATATTTTATTCAATGCTGCAAAACTGCGCAGATGTTATATTGCAGGCTTTAACAGTACTTTTCCATTTTGACTCGAAAATGTATGTACAGTTTACAGGGCAGTTTTGATACACTGCCTACTATAAATGGCATAGCCTGGCACTGCCTATACTATAATGGCATATATAGTTGTGATACACTGCACAACTATAAATAGCATTCTGTAGTTGAAAGTGAGCAGATTGTTACTAACTTTGCCACATGAAATGCATCCGAAGAAGTTTTAGAAAAAAATATTTCAAAAAATCCTCACTAGGTGATGTTTTGCATTGAAAGGCCACAAAATTATTATTGGAAATGACTAACTCGAAATGTGCAAAAAGTTTCAGAAAATAGTCACTAATTTTTCAACATTTATTAACTTTATTTATGTGATTTCTTTAGTTTGATTAATCGATTTTCCATGCAAAGCTCCACTTAGAGGACATTTTTTTAGCTAAACTTTTTAAAAACTTTTGTTCAGAGTATGTTGTGCTCAGTCCGTAAGCAACAGTTGCTGGCAATCTGCAGTGTTAATAAAAGTACTTAACATTTCACCATAAAATGGCGCAGAACTAGCTGCAACATTTTTATGGAGAAACTGTGAACCATGATTTGGTGCTCAACCCATTTGTGCCCACATATTTTTGCGACTTTCATCGATTTTTGCTAATAGCAGCAATAGATAAATTTCTGATGTCAACTTCTTGAACAAGGGATGATTTCTTTTAAAATCGTTATGTATAAAATTAGAACTTTCATGACTTGGTATCCTATGTTTGGGTTGCGATCCATACTCGTGATCAATCCTAGGAAAATATTCACGTTTCGACTGATAGGGAAAATGCCATTCCAGAAAAGCGACACTAGGAATAAATGGGTTAAGCTAATCGATGGAACCAAATCATGGTGCAGCGTTTCTCCACAGAAAGGTTCCAGCTAATTTAGCTCCATTGTATGGTAAAACGTTGAACTACGTCCTTTGACTGTGTGTGCTGTATATGTACGTACAAAGTGGTTATAAATTAACCTGAATTGTTAAGAGACCTCTATAGCAAGTAAGATATTGATCGAACAATAACCAAATTTCGTGGTCTTCTGTACTGGACTGAGGGGTTTCGATACGAAAACGAAAGCCGCCACTATCTGCAATTCTCTCTCCTTATTCTCAGGCAAACTGGCTGTCGATAGTCGTGTTTTGTTAGTCTGCCAGTAGTACCAGGAATACCTCTGCTGCCGTTCTTGAATTTTTCCGTTAAACCCACGGAAAGAACTAGTGACAGAAGCAAACTGACGAAAGGTTGGAACTAAAGGAATTCAAGAACAGTAATAAGATCGGGGACGTAAAGCGTTTAGTCTGTTAAAAGTTGAAGAAGTCGCTACTGCTTCAAGCCAATTGTCCTCAGAATGATAAGAAAGCTCTCCAGTTTTTCCTTTTATACTGATAATCGCTCCAAGTATTTCAATTAAGTAAATTAAAGCATTTTATTCGGTAAACAGCGGAAACATTTCTCCGAGTGGCAACTTCGCGTACTAATATTCATTTTTTTTATTCGAAAATCGAAATTCATTGGCCCACTATCTACGCCCATCAAATTTGGCCATGGCTCCTACACTGTTTCATTCTCTTATAGGGCCATGAATATCTCCCATTCTTTTAAAATCACCATGTATAAGTACTAAAACCTATCTATTAAATTATACTAGTAGAATAAACATTTCATTTTAATTTAAGAATTAAACAGTACTGACCCATTTTGGACTGCTGCTGCGTTTCCACAACATAAAGAAAAATAACATTTTTTAACGTAAAAATTCAATTTTAAAATAACCTGCGCATTGACACTCGTTTGAAACATATTTGTGTTTTAAAAATGTCAAATTGTCTTTAAATGTAATATTATCTACACACTAGCCGGCAAGCCGTCGAGAATAGCTGGCTCGTGCGAATTTGCTTAAAAAAATTAGCGACCAGTAAGGTAGACTTCGTGCCTCTGTTAACTGTGTCTGTCTAAAGACTACTGATTTTATTTTTTAAAAATTGGAGTCGTGTTTCAACAACTCAATTCTGAACTCTAGAATTTCTTTCTGCTTTCTTAAGATATTGGATTCTACAAAAAGAAATTCTAGAGTTCAGAGTTGAGTAGCTGAAACACGACTCGAATTTTTATAAAATAAAATCAGACGTTGTCGTTAGACACAGTTAACAGAAGCACGAAATCTACGTTACTGGTTGGCAAATTTTTTAAGTGAATTTGCACGGGCCAGCTATGCTGGACGGCTTGCCGGCTAGTAAGGATAGATTTACGACAAAAACAAAGTAAACGACACCAAATTAACCTAAATAAAAGCTATGATCCAACAACGTTGAAATCAAAATCCATTAAAATAAACTTTCACAAAAGTACTAAATTTAAACACCTTTAACGTTTAAAAACACTGCGGTTTTTCAAATGAAGAGAGCAATGGCACATTTTTAAGAAGTAAAAAAAAAATCTTCTGACAATAATGAATTCAAAATTAAACGAGCGTTTATGGGTTTACGACAAAAACAAAGCAAATGTCCCAAAGCAATCTAAATAAAAGTTACGATCCAGCAACGTTGAAATCAAAATCCATTCGGTTAAATGAATTCAAAATTAAACGAACGCTTATGACAAAAAAATTATATGGATCCAAAACAATCTAAAATACTCTATTAAATAATTCAAAATTAAACAAACACTTGTGGATGTATTACAAAAATAAAATAAATGTCCCCAAACAATCGAAATAAAAGTCACGATCCAACAACCTTGAAATCAAAATCCATCCGGTTAAACGAATTCAAAATTAAACAAACGCTTACAACAAAAACAAAATAAATGTCACCAAAACAATCTAAAACACTCAATAAAAGATTTTTAAAATACGTTTTCACAAATTTCACGCCGTTAACATTTAAAAATACTCCGGTGAGATCAATGAAAATAAAGTTAAAAACGTAACTTCCAAAAACAACAACAATATACGTTTACGTTTTCACAAATGTCACACAGTATCCTAAATAATCATTGTTATAAATATCATAGACATTTCAGATCCGTGCATTTCAGATTCAAAGTGAAATCTCATCTCAAAATGTATTCGCTCCTCAAAGGTGTTTAAGTGATGTGCAAACAAAATTTTACATATTCTGAATAAATTTGCCCAAAATCTATCAAAATTTTTCAATTATATAGAGCTTAAATATTAAATAAAACTGTATTTGCAATGCTTGTCACGCAAACGGCGTATTTTTGCCAGTCTTTATGACGTCATCTAATCGATCTACGCGAGAGATTATGTTCCGAGATTTTTTAAAAAGAATCAAGGAATGAATCGTGTCACTTCTTTTTATGTTGTTTACTTTTTCAAGGAACGATATCTCTCTGGATATTTAGAGTTGAAAGTAGCTGCAAGTTAAAAAAACGTAAATGTTTTAGAGCTATTTCGAACTTTATAAAAAGTTTTTGCTGTTAGAGATAAAATTGTCATTTTTTTTCAAATTTCAACATTGACCGAGAGCGATGCTCGCACGGTCGATCCCGGAATTGTGACGGACGGGGCTTTTATTATTTATATTTGCATCATTAATATATATGCATGCTTGTTGTGTTTGTAAACAAACAATGTCTGTTTAAAACTTTAGCGAACATTGCAACTTTGCCAATAGGAGAATAATATTCTCTGAAAATAAATGTCTAAAAAGACGCGTAAGACGCGTTAGAGTGTAAAATTTAAATTTGATTAAGATTTCTTATGTAAGAAAAATATTTTTAGGTAGATCAAGGTAAAAAATATAACTAACAAATGCTTTATATCTACTTTTGAAATAAATTTCATATTTTTTAAAAAAAAAACTTTTTCTGTCCTATTTGTTCAGTGAGTCTTAAAAAATCATTATAAACGACCATGAAGAATACATGTGGTCCTTAATGGGTTAACCGCAAAGACCAAAAAGGAACATACAAAATGTCATGTTTCGTAATGCGAGAATAATTCATATTAATTCAAAACTTGTAACATAGCCTAGGCAGAATAAAACACTGAAGGCTTTCACGTACGGTGTTAAAACATTCAGATACGTCAAAGTTATACGGGCTAGAAGACCGTGGTGCACTAGAAAAAGAAAATGTTTCCAACATTTTGTCCACTTTTTTCGTCCGATAGCTAATTTAGAAGGGAAATACCTCTATTTGCAGATGCACGGTCGGATACACGATAGAAATGGGAGTACTGTTTCATCAAGCAAAAAAAGGCGAAGTGGAAAATGAATAAAAGGGAAATACAGAATATTTGATTTACAAAAATGAAAAAAAAAAGTAAATTGTTTTAGAATAGACAGACATGTCATCTACATCACATTTATCTTTACCTAGAAAAGTTAAAAAATACTGGACAGAAACAATTTCAAGAGAAATTATTTAACATATTATTAATGCAGGTGGTTTTTATTTTTTAGATAACAAAATCCAATTAAACATATTACACATGTTTCATTCCATAAGGATCAAAATATTAAGTAATCTCATTTCTTCCAAAATCAGCTCCACTTTTTATTTGTTGTCAATATTTTTTTTTTTTAATTTGGCACCATTAACCTCTTCATTTTGTTTCTACTGTTAAAACGATTCTTTAAGACTTTTTGTAAATCTGAATGGACGTATGTATGCGTCGATGCTTTAATTTGGAATAAATGGTTTTAACGCATGTGAATGTGTAAAACCTACACACTGACGCACACGTTTTTTTTTTTTTGTTTTCCGTTACACAGAAAAATATTTGAATGTTACCGAAATTTTTTATGTTGAATTTGTGAATTTTTTTTTTTGTTGTTGTTCTTTCGAAATTCATAGAGCTGAAAAGAACTCGTAGGACATCATTTTACTTTAAATCTGCCGTGATAGTCTTCGTTTATGGGTGACAGCAACTTTTTACTACTGAAACAGACATTGAGAACTAGGTTTTTATTCGAAAAATTTGAAAAGCTTTTTACTTGTCGTTCTCAAGTGTAATGGGTGTTAAAAACAATTATGAGATTACTCTTTCATTTCAGATGTAAGATTTTGGTTAGGTCTTCAGAGGTTAAATATAATTTTTGGATGTTAATGATTTAAGTATTTTTTGGTAATCAATGTTTGTTTATCGTACTAGATTACACCTTGTGAGTCTTGCAGTTCTGCTTGAATTTCCACATCGCTTGTCTTTTATTGGTTTGCATAAGCCTCTCAGTATTTAAGAGTGCGACTCAGAATTAATGGTTGTGCTCTCCTGCATGAGCTCTGTGCATACAACTCTCTCAGTAAAAAAAAGGCATTTTTTTACTCGAACAGCAATGCAAGATCGATTACCAGTACAAAAGTAAAATTGCTACTGTTTGAAGCTGTGGGTTAAGTAGACATATGATCAAGCTTTTCTCTTGTTTCGTAATATTGCCATCAATGGAGGAACAAGTGTAACTTACCTTTTGAAGACATTATAATTAGCTGACAAATGAAGTTACTTAATTCAAATTCGTGTATGTGGGTGTGACGAAAACTAATTTTTATTTTACAAAGGGACTCAAATAAACATAGACAATCTAGTTTTATATATCTTTTTTCTCCAATTATAAAAACATCTTTAAATTACAATTGATTTATAATTAATAAATCTAAGCTAAAAATAATAATAGCATATTCAGAAAAAGATCAGAAAGTTCAAAATTGCTCCTTTTGAAATAGCCATCTAAGATTTTACTGAAAAACACATTTACTCATAAAACAGTTCATATATAAAATAAATGAAGAAATTTCACGTTGAACTCCGTATGCCTCTAGAAATGAAAAGAGGGAATACAAAAATACATTTACCCAGAACTTTTGATTCTCAAGCTCAAAAAATGCGATTTTTAAAGCGTTTACTTCACAGCATTTCAATTTGTATTTTATTGAATAGGTTAGATATTTTTCCCGTCATTTTTTTTCCTTTGCGAAACAAAAGTAGAAACTGAACTTAAACAGTAAAATATTGGCTCTTATGTAAGCCAGTTTCTATAGTTTCATACTAACACCTTATTTATTCTTAAAGAGACCTTATTTATACTTCAGAACGGCATGGCAGACTTATTCAATTCTGAAAATATACTTACTTCTCTTACTAGAATTTTAAGTTTAAGAAATGAAAAAAGACGCTGAAAAATCTCACTACATATGTTGTTTACTTTCATACATTGCATATTTTCAGTACGTAAAAATGAAACCAACTCTGAAAATGTAATAAGGCAATCATATTTGCATTCTTCGGTACTCTAATAAGCAAATTTCGAATAGAGTAATTTCCTTGAGTCTGCGATGCAAACATCGAGCTGGAAAATAAAGAAATTTCAAAAGGTTACATTTTATTTCATGCATGAGTGTACAAGAACTCCTTCTGTCTCGAAAATGCGAAGTTTTCTGCATAAAAATGTATCCATCTATAGGAAATTAATTTCGAAAGTCTCCATTTATGCATAATAGTAAAAATTCTTTGGTAATATCAACCAGAAAAATTTTATAAATCGTATAATAAATAAAGTAATTTGTGAAATAAAAACGTACCTGAAGAGCAAATAAATCGTTCGAAACATCCGAGTGTGAAGACTGTAACCTTTTCGTTCAATACCATCTACTTTAAACAATTATACACGCACATTTTAACCCTTTCAGACATGAATATACATAATTACTTTCGAATATGTATACATGAATAGTTTTATAATAACAGTGATAAAGTTTTTAATAAAATTAATATAATAAAAATATAATTATTAAAAATTATGATTACTAAAAATGTACAAAACCGTTTTCAACTTTTTTTTTCTTGTAATTAATTCTATATTTCTTTCAAAGTTAGTTATTTAATTCACCTATTTAATTCACCTACCATTTATTCACCTTTCTATGCATTTGAAATTCTTAGTAAAAAAAAAAATGAAATGTATTTTACGGCTGTAAGGGTATAGCACATTTATTTAAGATATTCTCACATTTTCACATATTTTTGCACGTTTGTACACGTTTTAACTCAAATTTCACAGGGTTGTTGGAAGTTTTGGAAGTTTGAAAGTGATGCATTTATAATTCAAAATTAAATCACTATAGTAGAACACTTATAGGTTACACTACAATAAAGTTAATTTGATAGTGCGGAGAATGTTAATAATTATATACTGTGCATTATTTGAATTATAAGTGTTTTACTACAGTAAATTTGAATTTGAATTATAAATCCATCATTCATTACAAATAAATAGGATTACTGTTCATTACAACGTAAGTACATAATTATTGATAATCAATTAATTCGCGTACATAATTATTGATCAAATCGAAGAAAATCCAGCACGTGGAGAAAAATGTGTATCGATGATGTATACCGTACACATATACCAGCTGTTGCCACGTATCGGCCTATGCACGCACTCCCTCTTTCTTTTTTTAAATTTTAAATGTACGCACAAATCAAGCGCAAAATTTGAAATGTACTTGAATTAAAAAATCAAAAATTCCCAATGCTAACCTAGTGAAATTGCATTAAAATGTGTACAAACGTACAAAAATATGTGAAATTGTGAGAATACCATAAATAAATACGCGATACCCTTAGAGCCTTAAAAAAAAAAAAGCTACAAAGAATTTCAACTGTATAAAAATGTGAATAAACGTTGATAAATGTTTATTTTTTTATTAATAAAAATATAATAATGTGTGAAAACCTGTTTAACTGCATAAATATAAATTTTAGAAAGCTTGACGTTAGAAGAAAAGAAGCTTTCACTTCTGACATGCAGTCCTACTTTGTTTATAAAATCGTTACGTATGCCATATGAATAATTCTAAAGAAAAAAAGATATCTTTTAATTATATTAATTTTTTATTTGTATTCTATTTATTGAGTTCTGGAGCAAATTTTATATTTTACCTTTTTTTCTGTATGTCATAGAATGTCAGAAGTATTGTTAGACTAGAAAAACTCATATAAATGATTTTACTCAATCATTAATTCCGTATCCTAAATAAACAAAACGTATAAACCCCCTTTCACGTTTACAGTGAAGTTCGATCTACTTATAATAAATATGACTTCAAATTTTAGCTATAAATGTGATGAATTTATTAGTGTTTTAATAATAGAAAGTGCATTAGATGATAGTCACATGATGGCATAATGAAAAACCTGAATAAGCTTTCAGTATTTTTCAACAAGTTTGGAAGGCGTTTGTAATTTCAGTTTGCGCGACCATCTGCCAGTATGCCCTTTCTCTATCAGCAGTAAATGTATATCAATTACTACGGAGTGTACACATGTTATTGCTGTGTATTAAACCATGATGGCATAATGAAAAGCTATTGTGAAAGGTCTATACAGCAGGAGCAATACCCTTGTAGAAGTTCTAAAAAAAGCCAAGTTGTGTTCGGTGGGAAGTCCTCTTAAGTTTGTGTTCCTTAGAAACGTAAATCTATTTCTAACAAAACAGTATCAATATACAGGATGTCCACTAAATGACCGACACTTATGAGCGTAAACGAGCGTTTCTCAACCTGTGGGGCGCGCCCCTCAAAGGGGGCGCAAAGCATTTGCAGGGGTTCCCGCAAGAAAAACCAGAGAGCAAGTAGTGATGCATGTTTTTAAAAAATCATTTTATTTATTCTCATTTTTACTCAAAAATATACACATTTTCGCTTAAAATGATCATTCAAACTTTACTGATAACATTATTTTGTAGAAATTCGACTAACTGTTCATTGTTAAAGATTAGAAAACTGAATGTATGCTGAAAAATGTGAGGGGGCGTTTGTGCCACCGTAGCTTTCGTTGGGGGGGGGCGACGTTAAAAGGTTGAGAACCGCTGGCGTAAACAATAAAAACACGGTTTGGAAAATAAAATGTGCCATTTGCTGTTTTTTATTGGAAAACCGATAACCTTTGTAAAATATTTTTATATTAAATACTTCTAAATTTCATAACTATATTACTGCTTGGGAGGTATAATTTATAGTTTATCAGTCGCCATTGTCGCCAAGTGGTGAAATTTCTAATTAATTAAACTCGATGTATTTTTCAAAATGTGTTGCTATTCTGATATAAATGCAGCAAAAGGAGCATGTATTCGTTAAACCGCGTTTTTATTGTATACATTCAAAATTGATCATTCATTTCACTGACACCGTGTTTGCTATTGAGTTTTATAACATGTATAAAACTTAATTTTGTAAAATTTATATTCTATATAGAAAAGACTGCATGTAGCACTTACAATTATTTACGTGATATATTCATTTAATTTAAGCAAAATAAAATAAGCTCCTACACTCTTTTACAGAATGCTACAATATTAACAGACTAGAGATAGAGCTTTGAGAGATGATATTGAAATTGTTGCAAAATTGTCCCCAAGTTTGGCTGCTAGTAATAATACATTGCCAAATTTGGCGCCAAGGTCGAGAAAACGGATTTAGAAGTAAAGATATCAAAAATTTACATGTTTTTTACACAAAACATTAGTCTTATCCTAAATAAAGCACGGAAACACAGATCAACTAGAAAATGCTTAAAAACAGGTAACAGTATAATAGCCGTAGTTGAAATAAACACAGAGAAATTGCTTGGATTTTTTGTGATGCAGTTATATAGTTGTACCGTAAAGTATTTTTTAATAGGTTATTTTAGTATATTTACATTTATTTGTTTGTGTTTTCACGAATCATAATATACACTTGTTTGGATATTAATTTTTTTAAACCATGAACTTTAGTGGCTAGTATATTGTTTCAGTTTTTAAAAATGAAATTTCGTTTTAGTCTTCTACTCTTCTATTTCTACAATGTTGATTCTGTTAGAATCTGAAATGAAAAATCTAAAAAGTAAAAAAATATATAATATCTTTAAAGTTTAAGAAGTAAATTTAAAAAAATCAAAAATGCTATGCTATTTAACGCCTAATGCTATTCTATCAAACGGTATAAGCTTTTTCCCTCTATTTCACATGTCCGTGATATTTACGGACAATAGAGTTCAAAAGTTATGCACCAGAAAGATTAGAAGATTTCAATTCCTATAAATGGATTTTTATGTCTCATTTTGCACAACATGTGACAGTACCAGACTACTTTTAACTTCATTTGGAGATTTTTATTTGGAGATAAATAGATAGTAGCCGTACTGAAATACGTGTATTTATGATATGCATTTTGCAATATTAGCTCACGTTTTTGCGTACATTCAGAGAAATCTTTGCAAATATTTATTTGTGTTATGAAGTAAGTACGTTTAATGCTTAAAACATATATTTTTAATTATTCTCTGCTTACTAGTAAACACAAATTCTGCCACAATAACCCTAATTGACTTTTTCTAAAGATGTAAACTTTTTTTAGATCTAAAAATGACCAAAACTTTAAAATGAATACATACATTATGCATGCACTTATTTTTCTACAATTTTCTTGAATAAAAAATAGGCACTTTTATGACCGTTATCTTGAAATACTACCACTTTTAAGGGATTAACGTGGCACACTCAGTCATTTACTTAACCAAATTTATCTGTCTCTGTACAGTGAAATTTAAAACATTTCAATCAACAAGAGTAAGTTTTTTTAATTAGTCCGAGTTTGTAAGAAATAGCTATTTTTTAACGTGGCTTTGTGGGACTTTTCATCACTTACACTTTCGGCCATTTTCGCTCTGTTGATAAGACGTATGCACTCGTTGATTATATTAAGATAAATGCCTACATCAGGACAACACCTAAAACAAAAACACGGTTTCCCATTACATTTATGTGCCGCATTTTATGAAATATGAAGAGCTAAGTTATTAATCTCTTTACGGACAAGTTAACTCCCTCGATGAACATATGTGTCATCACTGTTTCGGGGTATCATAAAGATTAATTCTTTGATAGCACTTGGACAATCTTGATAATAAATGGTATCGTACCGAAAAGGTAATTAATTAATTTTCTTTCTTTTGATGCAAGTACTGAATTTTCTGGGATGATTCTCAGTGTCTGTTCTGCTACACAAACCACAGCTGATGTATTTATGAATATATTAACCTAACTGTAAGTTGTATATCTTTAAACTTAGATTAGTATTGTTTGAAGAGATATGAGCTTTATGAATTCTTTTAATAGTTTATGAATGAAAAGAGCTTTATTTTTGTTAAAACAACACTAGCATGTACATAGAATTGAGAATTTTTCCGTGTTTACAAATTAAATAATATTTCATACCTGCTTCACTTTTAGTAATTTTATTATATTACTTATGCAAACAAAAGTAGTGAAAGATGAAAATTTTCCAAAAAAGTCTCTAATAAAAGTTTTATCAAGAAACATTTTTTCTTACATTGAAATATATGGAGATATTTCAATTCCAAATTTTTCTTCGTCGATATTTTTTCTAAGTTTTATCTAGACACTTTGTAGTTTTCTAAAAACATCCTCTGGACAAGATATATTTCTACAAACACCTAAGGAAAATGACAGTATAATACAGTAAGTTTTTTAGTTCCGTAGTTTATATATATATATATTGTATATTCTTAACAATTGATTGGATATACAATTGAAAATATCGCATACCTTCGTAAACGCAGTTGCTTTGTTTTGAAACTAACATAAAGGTGTATCTATTGAATTTTTACTGCCTATTTCAGACAGTATTTATATTTAAATTATAAGACATGTATGTAGCTAAAAAATGCGTGCGATAACCTACCCCTCATCTCCCCCCCCGCCTCGTACCTTAACTGATACGTTTTGGAGCTTCTGCAATCTTGCGTAAATTGCCGTCAACACTTGTTTTGAAAAGAATGGATATTCATAAAAAATATTTCTGCTGGTTTGTCAAAAGGAAATGTATAATCTCAATACTCAAAAACGGAAAGTTCACATTTAATGCTTCTTATACGCTAGTTATTTACAGCTTTTACATAAATATATTATTACAAATTGAAAAAATATCCAAATTGACAATAGGTATTGAAATAGTTAGTGATATTTGAGCCTCTCTTTATGGAAATAATTGACTTTTAAAACATTTAAAAAGTACAAATTCTTTACGCATTAACATATTTGAGTCATATTTAAATATATTTATTATTTTTATTTTCTCTTAATTAAGGGAATTTAACATTACGATCATTGTAATCCTTTAATTATTTCCGCAAACATTTCATTAATCTGTGAAGAGATAAGGAAAAATGTAATTAAATCTACATTAAAGTATAGTTAAAAATAATTCATTTCAGAAACGATTTATGTCCGTTGTATTTTTCCAATTAATATTGACATTCCCAACTTATTTTATTGTAAATGTTGTTCTTTTTCTCGCATTTGGAGTTTTTTTAAGTACTCATGGAATTTAATGTTCTTTCTTAATTTTAGAAGCTAAGCGGTATTCGGGTATCGATTTGTTTAAAATGAATATATCTTTCTTTTATTAAAGACCTAAAAAGGAAAGCCTTTGTAAAAGACATCATTATACATAATTTTATAATTAGGAAATTTAAGCTTTATTGATGCTCTCGTCATTCAAATTTTCTTCTTAGTATGCCCGAGTAAGTTTAAAAAAAGGATATTGGTCGACCACTTGCACACTACCACGCTGAGCTCACAGGATCAAAGTCAGCCTCGCCAAAAGCTCCCTTCATTGATGTCCCGGACAACGAACACACTCTCATTCTAACTTTCAGTTGCAGATGGCGCTAGCACCGATCCCATTCGTCTTTCAGCCTTCTGAGAAGTCCGAGAAGCGCAATACCATCCTCTCATTGATCATCAATAATGAATGTACCTCCAACAAGTGAGGACGTCCGGAAGGACACTCTGCCGGTTAGCCGAGAAGAGCCCTTCTCAGGGCTGGTAGCGGGTATAGGCCGGCCGGTGGAGTATCCTGATGTTATCAACGAAGCCGAGTACGGCTTTTATGATGCGTGGTACGAGCTAACTAATTCTCAACAAATTGATGTCCAGGACCTAGACCTCCTAGAGATTTTCTTACAAGAACGAAGCCATGAAAAATACCAACTAGTACGAGAAGCCATCTTCAAGCATTAGCAAGAGTACGATTGCCTGAGGTCAGCTACGTCCTCTGAGGGTAATATGTCTTACTCTGCAGAAACCCCCTCACCTTTTTCCGAGGAGGGATTTCAACCAGCTAAGAAATTTGAGAGAATTCGCTCTCCCCCCTCTGCTCGTTGTACTTCTCCTATTAAGGTTAGCAATCCTTTCTAACCACTTAATAACTTAAATCCTGATTCAACTGAGAATAACCAAAATCCTGACAGGAATCTCCCCTCCCCCCCGTCAGAGTAAAATTAGGTCTATCACCCCCATCATTTCCATTGGAATATTTAATATTATTGAACTTATCTTAGCTAATTCCATAGACAATTTTCATGCGAACGCAATGGAAATGCAGCGTCGCTAATCCCTCACACACATGACGTAAGCACACATATAATAGACACTTTAACAAAAAACAACATAAACTTCTACGTCACAAAAGACACTCCTAAAATTCTTAAAGTTATTATTAGAGGCCTGCCAATTTACACATATATTCACAATATTAAGAAACCCTTGACTGAAATAGTTACGACACCATCAGTCTCCCAATTAACCTCGCAAAGATAATAGAATCTTCCCCCTCTTTCAAATTCACCTTCCTTCTAACTCTAAAAACCAAGAAATCTTCACACTTAATACTCTACTCTCATCCCGAGTTAAATTTGAAAAATACAGACCCACCAAGAAAGTAATACAATGTTTTAAATGCAATAAGTTCTTCCACTCCGCAAATAATTGTCACGCTCAAACACGTTGAGAGAATCACGAAACAAAAACATGTCCCCTTAAAGTACAAAACAAGAAACCCACTTGCCGTAATTGCGGCGGCGATCATGTAGCGAGCTATCAGGGATGCCCCAAATTCCCAAAACTTTTGCCAACTTCTTAAGCTAATGCGGTCAAAAATAACCTCCCCAAAATTCCCCCAAGTAAAACTAATAGTAAACCAATAGCCATAATTTTAAAATACCCCCTAGTACTCAGATTATTCAAAAAATCCTCCCTGAAATCACATTAACGGTAAAAGCCGTTGAAAAAGAACTTGGTGTAAGTTCATTAAGCGATCTTCTCTCTAATTTAAATTCTCTACTTGCCATTCTAAAGAAGCTTAACTCCAAAGAAGAAAAATTATTTTTCTTCATAAACTTCCTTACTTCTGTGTAGGAAAATTCTTCTAAGTCCTTTCCTAGCTCAGCTGAGAAAGAGGAATAGCCCCCCCTTCCCCACTCTGGACCAGTGGGAAACCTCCTCAGTTTTGAGGCGGCCCCTGAAGTCCCTTCTTCTTCTCTCCCCCCAGTATTTAAGT
Source organism: Cheiracanthium punctorium (assembly GCA_038373885.1). NCBI lineage: Eukaryota > Metazoa > Arthropoda > Arachnida > Araneae > Cheiracanthiidae > Cheiracanthium > Cheiracanthium punctorium. Next base: position 100,986 of record JAWZYV010013831.1, on the reverse strand, counting down.
CTTTGACAATTCTTTGTTTGTTTATTCCTCTTAATATAGCTTCTATGAGCTTAGTTGAGGGCGCAAGCGTCCAGGCACTACGGAAAACAAATTCGGAACGGAACGGAACCAACCGTCCGTTCCGAACCATAGTCCACAGCAGTGGCGCCGACTACGTGGGTGCTCCGGGGCTCAAGCACCCACTGAAAAAATTCTGTGGGTGCTCCGCACCCACCGAAATTTTAGTGCCAAGTCATACTTTGAAGTTCGCAGAAAGGGCTAGGAAAAGACGTTTATGTGGGTGCTTTGGGCTTGTATAAAAAATTACGTTGGATGCTGAGCACCAGCAGTCGTCTGATAACCCCAACACAGTGAAGTACACTGAAGGAGAGTCCCCCCCCCGCTCCAGTTATGTCATTACGTAATATGAATATTTGTAAAGCATACTGAACTTTTTGCATTATTTCAGTATTATAATGCTTTATTTGCTTATTAGTTGTGTGATATTTTAAAAGTTTAATAGAAAATCTTTAATGAGGCCAAATGTATGTGGATGCTTCGGCATGGACGTCCATATGAGTACTTTAAGACCAGGGGAGGAGGGGTTATTTCTTGCATTTGTAAGGTCGCGCTTTCAAATATTTTAGTACTGAAATAGTTAAAAAAAAGGTTAGCTAATATAAAAATATACCGACGGCTAGAGGGAGGGACCCGAGCCCCCCACCTACTTCCCTATATGAGCACCCATGTCCTTTATAATTCAGATGCGCATGAGCAACTTCGATGAGACAATCACTGGCGTAACTATAGGGCGGTAGAACGGGCAAAAGCTACGGTCCCAGGCCGGAGGGGGAGTCTTACCCAAATAGAAAGCTAGAAAAAGCGAACTGCAACATGTAGTATGTCAGATCTCAAGCACCCACAGAAAGGTTTTCGTGGGTGCTAAATACTTGCATGTATTTAAAGGAAGTGCTTAATTTGCATGGGAGCTCAGCTCCACTACTATTTTTTTCTCGGTGAAATTTTACACTAAATTTAAAATTTTAATAACCATCGTAATTGTTTCTGTTGATAAGAATTTTCTTACATCGCAAACTAATACAGAGGTAACAAAAACTAACTTAATAATAACTTAAATTAGGTATTAATTTTGTAAATTGCAATACAAAAAATTAGGGCTCTTGCACTTTTTTGTATAGAAATTAAACCCTGTTTAAAGCCAACTGAATGACAGCTACTTTCAGCTTATCGCTGTAGTTCGGGGAAAAAAAAAAAAAAAAAAAAACATGAAATTTTGGTACATAAATTCAAAAAAATTAATGATGTCAAATATTTCAAATTTTTAGGATGTATGTTTTAGAAACTGCACTATACACTGAAATAAACAATAAACCTGTATCATTTACGAAACTTTTAGAAAAAATTCTTAAAAATCGAAAATTTTAAGGAACGTGTTATTCTTTATTTCGGTATGTAGTGCAGCTTATAAAGAATCATCTTAAATTTTTTCGAATCCTTGGTGCGATAGTTTACTTTAATTTGTGTACTAAGACCGTTATGCAGATTTTGTTTCTTCGGCATACACCCTTATGTGCCTCGGAACTGGAGTAATTACAATAAAATTCCAATAAGTTGTAACTTAGCACATACTCTAAAATTTTAAAAAGTGCATGAAAACAAAAAAGGGAATCCGAACAGGTAATATTTTTTCTCTACTTAAAATAATAATAATAATTATAATAGCTTCTCATATGAGTACTAATTTAGAGGTATGGGGGTTATCTTAACTTTCAGACATTTTAGCACGAAAATAATACTTAGAAGTTCAGTATACTGCAAAAATGTTTACTATACCGATGACTCGGCGGGCTCAAATCTCAATCCCCCGCTGCCACTTGCCTTCCTATCTGGCGCCCATGGAAACAATGTCTTTCTAAAATTCAAAGCTTTTTCACAATGTGATGTGCGACTCCCTACAGCCCCACAGACAATGCCTTTGCCCACTGCAGCAGAAGTCCTAAGTGCCCCCCCCCTTTCTGACTCCACAGATCTCATCCCAGAATCCTCGTCCTCCATGGGAAAATGTATGAATACAATGAGACTGTGTTAGCCCAAGAGTACCGGAAAACAGAGAATTTCAGACAAAGCCGCTGGCTACAATCAGAAGTTCACGCGGGAAAGATAACACAGGTGAAAGACTCATTCCCATTATGGAAATGTTTTGAGATAGTTCTAATAATATTACTGCAGGATTCCGAAGTGAGTAGGTTTAATTGTTTTTATTGTAAACAGAGAACATCAAGGTCTATCTGTTTACAAGCACCTAATATACAACACTTTGTATGTCTCTGGAACAAAAAAAGATGCCCATTCATCAAAAAGTGTCGGCGCTTTAGTGTTAATTGAATGAGACTGAGACAAGGCTTCTAAGATATAAAGGTTTGTGTCACTTTTTTCTAAAGTCTCAATTTCCTTTTCTTATTTTTTAATGATTTTAGTGCTCAGTTATTTATTGAAAAGGATGGAACAGACTGTGGTCCACACTAACATTTCGAGATGCCTTCCGTTTCATTTTCTGCGAATATTTTGTTCAATTTTTGTTCTTGTTTGACAAAGCGGAATTAGGTACTATTTGCTTTGATCTAGCCCAATTCTGTTTTTGTAAAATTATACTGAAATCATGGGCGCATGAACACACATTACTGAAATGTATGTCTCTTGTAATTTGCAAATTTTAAAACGTAATAGTAGAGGGTAAAATAGCTCTACTTCAGGAGGATGCTCAAAATCATGCCTATAGGTTATATGGCCAACAATTCAAAATATTTTTTGAATAATTATTAACTCTAAGATAAACAACTTTTTTTGTTCTGCTTTATTTTTCTGTTTGCATTTAAATAGTTACCAATTTTTTTTTATGTGGTCCTACACACACTTCAACATACAAAACGTTGCATTAACTCATTCTGAGGAAATTATCTAGTTTTATTTTAAAGGTATAATGTTTGTAATTTTTTTAATTTGTTGGGGGGAAAAAAGAAAAGAAAATAGGCAAGGCTTAGTTGCAGCTGTTTATAGGGGTACAAAAATGTAAAAAAAAAAAAAAAAAAAAAAAAAACAGGATATGAATGAGCTGAGAAACAATACTATGAATAACATTTTTTGAAAACTCTGAGGATTTCAGACAGGGATGAGATAGATTAAACAAGAATAGCATTGATCGTGAATTGTTACAGCCGAAAACTGAATCCCTTTTTATACAAAATTTCCATTTACACCCTCCAAAAAAAGTATTCGAGCAAGAGAGAAATTTCCTATTTTAGTTTGCGAATAATGATTGAGTTTTTGAAAAACGCACAACTTGATAGAAATATGGAAAGTCATATTTATACATAGCCTAATTCATATTCTATGATAAATAATTTTTAATATACGAAACCAACGTAGGAAATATCTCTCTTGCTCGAATACTTTTTTTGGAGGGTACGCGTACATGACAAGAAATTTGTTTGTTTGTGATATTGTTGTTGCATGTCCCCCCCCCCCCCCCAATAAACGTAGTAATACACTTTTCTTTTGCTTTGAAATTTATAATGATTAGTTAAAACCAATCGAAATTCTATCGCTAAAAGTTTTTAAAAAAATTGAAATAGTGTAATACACCTCTTTCGGGTCTGATTTATTACAAGGGCAAAGGGTGTGTGTGCCCAGGAATTCTCGAATTTTGACAGAGAATTTGCGTAAGGCAAACAAATTTAAGGTGACTCCAGCATAAGCAGATTTTTCTAAAAGAAGGGCATTTCATCAGAAATACTTCATTACTTTAAAAAGAATCTTGATTTTAACTGGTTTGCTGTTATCGTTACAAGACACAACGGAGGAGACTTTCATTCTATGCCCAGCGTTGCTTCACCGTAGTACAGATAATCGGATGCCAAAATTCACACTATTCACTTAAATTAAACTTTGAATGTCACCTTCAGCGCTGGGAAAAAAACATGCAATTTTGGTATATAAATACAAAAAAGAAAACTAATTATCTCAAGCACTTCACAATTTTTAGGATGTAGGTTCACAAGCTGTACTAGACACCGGAATAAACGAAAAATGTTTGCAGAATGGCCACTCTTAGAAATATTTTGCTGTGCAGTTCCACGTTTAAGAATTTTTTCTGAAAGTTTCATGAAAGTTTTCAAATTTATTGCAGTGTGTAGTGCAGCTTGTAAAGAATCATTCTGATTTTTTTCGAATCTTTGGTGCAGTTAGTTTATTTTAATTTGTGTACCAAAACCGTGAAGCAGATATCGTTTCTTCGATTTATACCCGCAGATATTGGATATTTTATGTGGAGCTAAAATGATTATTTGTATTACCCATTTCCCACTGGTAAAATTGTGTACGAAAAGTCAAATGAATGATTGAGTAGTTACGAACAAGGAAGCAAATAATAGGAAAAGATTGAATGGTAGTTGGAAAAGATTCCATAAAGTTGGAAAGTGTATCGTTATTCATGATTGTGCCGTATTTTTCTTCCTTGTTCCATAAAAACCCAGTGATTATTTGTATTCTTTGCAGTGATTATTTATATTCTTTGTTAAAATCACCTACTAAAACTATTTTACAATCTTAGCCAAGTACATTCCAACTATACTCCCCTTTTAAAATAAATTGTCGCGTTTTGGCACCAAAGTTAGCGAACAAACTTCACAAAACACACAAACGCGAAAAAACAAACTTCCTTTATGAAAAATTACAAACCTTGTGCGACTTTCAACATTTTATTAACACCCCCCCGCACGGACTTTTAGGGCACCCACAGAAATTTTGTAAAGTCGGCGCCTCTGGTCCACAGCACATAGCAGTGATCTCTCAAAGTCCATAACGCGTGGCAGCAATTTTTTAAAGTTCGCAAAGAGAGGAAAGGTCTGTAACAGTTAGAACATCGTCCATTAGCCTCTGACTGACTCTAGGTGGGATGTAGACACGATGAGATGACACGCGATCACCTCCGTGTACGCTGACTTCGGCAACTAAAGGCCGGGCAATTGGATACATTTTGTTAGGTTGGATTACTCCTTAATGTACCACAAAGAAATCGCGGCATCAAAATGAGCTTTTCTCCCACACGCTATGCTATCACGAACTTGTTTTATGCAATTTTAAGGTTACCAAATCTTTTCTTGCATGATTCCTTGTTGGGTTTATAACACCGCACATATTTTCATTGCCGAAGTTTATCAATTGCTTTGAACACTCCTGTGATCAGAATCACTGTCTTTAATCTTTTGCTTGAATTGTCAACATATTTTCCAAGAATTTCATTAAATTACTAAAAAAAAAAAAAAAAAATCTTAGTATTTTTCGAAATTTCAAAAATTGAATGAATACTAATAGGTGTTCTCGTTCGTTAAACTATTGGGTTGGCAACTAAGTAATTGCGGATTTTTTTTAGAAAATCAAAGACAATTTTTTCATCGAACTAAATAACTTTATTCTGTAATGTATTGCCCATTTTGATCAATGACCTTTTGCCATCTTTCAGGCTGCATCATAATCCCACGTTCATAAAACTTCTGGTTTTTATTAGCAAAAAACTGAATCAGGTATGATTTGACATCATCATCATTACTGAAATTTTTACCATTCAAGGAGTTTTGTAAAGATCGAAACAAAAAGTAATCAGATGGTGCAAGGTCAGGACTATATGTTGGATGTGGCAAAACATCCCAACCAAGCTCCAATAATTTTTGCAGAGTTACCAAAGATGTGTGTGGCCTTGCATTGTCATGATGGAATACAACACCTTTTCGATTTTTCAATTCGGGCAGCTTTTCTTCAACTGCATTGTTTAATTTCGTTAGTTGTTCAATGTAGACATCAGAATTGATCGTTCGGTTGGGTGGTAAGAGTTCAAAGTAGACAATTCCTTTGTAATCCCACCAAACTGATAACAAAACCTTCTTTTGATGAATATCAGCTTTTGACGTTGTTTGAGTTGGTTCACCTGGCCTGCTCCACGATCTTTTCCGCTTGATATTGTTGTAAACAACCCATTTTTCATCGGCAGTTATCAATCGTTTTAAAAATGGATCGTTTTCATTATGTTTCTTTAGCAAATCGGAACTGTTAATGCGTTGCGTTAAATGCGTTTCTTTCAGTTCGTGCGTGAGGAACCCATGTATCGAGTTTTTGAACAGCCAAGTTGTTTTAAGTGATTTTCAATGCATGTATGTGATACATGAAGCTTCTCTGCAATCTCACGTGTTGTACTGTGACGATCCGAATCGATTATTGCTTTGATTAGGGCGTCATCAACTTCAACTGGACGACCAGAGCGTTTTTCATCTTTGAATGAAAAATCACCAGAACGAAATTTGGCAAACCAATTTTGACACTGCCGTTCTTTTAAGGCTTCGTAACCAAAAACAGCACATAACTTTTTATGAGCTTGCGATGCGTTTTTCCCTTTGCGGAAATAAAAAAGCAAAATATGACGAAAATGTTCCTTTTGATTTTCCATTTTTCAACGAAGGCCAAGCGAAAACTACGCAACCGATCAATGAACTTTTTTTACTGATTGACAGCTGAATTGCCAACTATCAAATAACAAAATGTGTTTTACATTTGTAAATCGTCTTCAAACCTAAAAATTCAACTGAAGCCATCTATGAGTGAAATCCGCAATTACTTAGTTGCCAACCCAATATATTATAGTTTTGAATTATTTATGGATTTTTTCAGTTACGCTAGCATCAATTAATTAGTTTAGCATAAGTGTGTGTTTTGCTAAAATATTTATTTTTCAGAAAGCAAAATGTATTCGGTGACATTCGTTCTTTGTTTAAACATATTTAAACATTAATAGAATGAGGAGTTCTAGTATCTGGCAAGCAAATCTAATTTCTTAAATTGAAAGATACTTTTAAAGATTATGACATAATCCATAGCTTTGATTAAGTGCACATACAACGATCGAAGACTTTCTTCTAAATATAATAAAACTATAATTGGGCTTTAAACCCTAAATTCTATAAATTTTTAAATGAGAAATGAATGTTTCACATAATTGGTATCTCAACTTCACTTGTGGTGTGTCTTCAGTATGCGCCATCTTTTTATTTTATAACAATTATTATTACAAGTATTGAATTTCCATTAATATCACTCAGCAACATCACATGTTTGACATGGAAGGACGTCACAGAAGGCGTGTATTTAAAACACATTTGTGATGTGACGTATTGCAACGTGCCACAACGTCACCGCCAATATCGTTGCTGCATGAGATCGTGACAGTGTGAAGCATAAATAACAAACGTTTTACACAGAATTAAAACTTGTTAATTCGCATCATTTCAAACACTCTAATGTTAAGTCACTGTGTTGGATTTTGCTCCATAAATATCAAATTGAAAATAACTATTTTTTTCTAATGATAAAAGCTTTTAAATGTCAGAGAATAATTATTTTACATTAAATTTTAAAAATTTACTTAACATTCCATTTATGTAAAAACAAAAATGGAATAAAAATCATTTTACAAGTTTATGAAAACAACGTAATTCATTAACAAGAAATGGTTTATACTTAATTAATTTTATTTCTTTGTGAATTTTTGTATACTGTAAGTCTACATAAGTTAGAAAAATGTAGATTCAACATTATATTTTTTCTTCAACTATCAATTAGGGTAGAATCTCGAATATTGTATAAGCAATCAATAATAACTAATTAAACATTTTATGAAGCGTTCTATACGTTCGAATGTATATAATATGGACTGTAAATTTGAAAGTAAGTTTAATGGTACGTGAAACCAAGTGAGCATCAACTATTTGAAACAAAAGGTTAAACAGAGAAAACTGCAATATTTGCTACCAATGACCCATACTGAACTGTATAGAAACTATGAAAATATTTTTAAAAATACATTTATAAATACTAATTCCCTCAATATAAAGAAAAAATAAAACATATTTTTTATTTCATTAAAAGTAAATATTAATGTTAAAAATATGTATTTCCATATTTCCAAGCAGCACTTTACTAAACATATGATAAAACGTCATAAATTTTCCCAAAGCCTTTAGAATAAAAGGGGGAAGATAAACATCATTTTTGCTATTCAGTAGTTGAATATTTTTAGAATCTTTCGAAAAGTTAATTATACGTAAGCAGACAAATGTGTCGAACTGCCATTTTCTTTTACTTCCAATTACGAGCACTTCTTCACAACATTTAAACCTAGTATTTTCATTTCTTTGCAAGTTTATGACATCCATGACACTTATAAAGAAAAAAAAGGTATCTGAAATTTCAAGTAAGAAAGAAATTAAAAGATAAGATTTAAAACAGGCATTTTATTTTTTATTTATTTATTTTTTTTGGAAACGGAAACTTTATATGCCTGTCAGAGGATTGCAAAGCTAGTGACATTATCGTATTTTTGCTTAAATGAGATAGGTAAACCTCTTTATTGTTTGTTTTCCTTAAGCATAAAATCTAATAACACTGACTGGTTAGTACAATTCGGTGGCAGATTAAAAAAAAAAAAAAAAAAAAAGGTATAATTCTCGACACAAACCTGCCCGTATACAATTTAATAAAGATATTTTTCTTCGGAAGTTTAACCAAAATTCTAAGACTAGAACCTAAGTGGTCAACACGTCCAAAATATCGTTAACAAAGCTATGAATCACTGTAGTACCCACGTGACGTAAACCACCCTCACGTAGTGCATTTCAATGCAAAAAATCAAGGTTTAAACATAAAACGTTCATGAATTACTCAAGTAGGGAATCTAAATACAAGTTGAAATGGTTATAATATGTTCAGTTAAACTTTGACTCAGTTTTACCAGCGGCATAATGCATTTTGACAAGGCTAAAATAATTTGCAAATGATATTTTAAGACATTTTTTTCAGGCTTGACGCAGTTTAAATACAAAAGAAGAATGTTTGCAACAGCTTGCTCAGTCGGTTGCTATTCAAGCCACATACGAGCAACACCACCTCCGCATGCTTTATGAAGGTCGACGAAATAATTATGCTTCATAAAATACTGCAAAAACTCTTGGGCAGTCACAGGAAATTTACTGTAACCTAAGCCATTGGATGTATAATCTTACCAAAAACTTTGCCATTTATAAACACAATCATACAAAAGGATTACTGTTATCTTTATTAACATTCATTTAGCAACTTTCACATCGTATTTGCTGTATTTTCATTGTGAAGATAAGCATATGGTCTTTTAGGACTCGTTGAAGATATCTGATGTTTAGAAGAATATTTCACGCGTTTGACTGTCCTTAGGCTCTTGATATATGACTAGTATTTCTAAAGAATGTGATATACGAATATAATGATTGAAAACATATTTCTTTTTCTGTTTAATCAAAATATTTCATTTGGATATATTACTATTTAACATTGACTTACGATGAAAAAAAATAATTGTTCTAGCATTTTCCAAAGACACTCTTTGTAAAATTTCAACAACCTTTTTACGAACATCAATTTTGCTTCAGGGTACTACCATTTTAAAAATAAAATAAAAGCGAGTATTGGAAATTTTAATATTAAAAGCGAAAAAACATGGCACATGATTTTTTAACCTAAATCTTGAAAGCCTCCAGGACATACAATACCGTTTTCAGCCCTTTTAACGCATAATAAAAAAAAATTTTGTCCTAGAATATTATTAATTTTACAAATTTTGATTTAATAATCAATCTTGAACAAGAAATCATGAATTTAGAAAATGACCAACATTTTTTTTCAATAATTCTTATAATTTTTTAATATCACTTCCAGTCAGTGTCAAATAGTATTGACCAGAAACATATAACCATTCAATGCATGTTAAACTCAACAAAGAAAGTCGATTTACATGAGAATAAATTTAATAATATTCCATTAAAAGTATGTGATAAATGTAAAAGAAATGACCCCAAATTACGAGATATACAAAAGTATTGTACTTTGAATCATTCGAATGTCACAAAACCTGAGAAACCAGCATATTGAAAAATATGAAGAAAACAAAATTAAGTAATTACTAGTTACAAAAATCAGAAAACTATGGAAAATAAATATGTGATAAAATTGTGATATGAAGGATTTCAAAGTTGAAAGACGACGCTCTGTTAATAGTTCGAACAAATTGCTGCAGGGAGAGATTTAGGCTACTGAAAAATTCAGATTGTAGATAGTACTATAAAATGTTATGTATGTACTATTGTATATATGTGAAATAAAACTCTTACAACATCAACATAACACTTTATAATTATTGGATACATGAAAGGTTAATCTTATTAAAAATATTTTAGATAATAATATAGTTTGACTAGAAATATCTAAACAATCGAGTTGTTAGGTTGTTAAGAGTGAACGAGTGACTTTATTGTACTCTCTTTTACCTAAATTTTATATTGCATTTTGAAATATGTTGAAATAGCCCTTTATAGTTTAGATTATTGAATAAACGAGCTGATGACGCATTATCCCATGTGATACATTATATCTCAGCATATTAGAATGGTTTTTAGAACGAGAATTGCAAATATTTCTTTAGTCAGTTTAGGCTAGAAATTAATTTTAACTTCTTTTTTAAAGGCAATCACAATTTTCACTAAACAACAGTGTTCCCCAAGGATTTTGTTTTTATTCTTCTGAATCAATTTACTTAACGATTGTTTGGACGTGTCTCAATTAGAAATACTTTTTCTGGGCCTTATTTTTATCTCAATACACTAGAGCATGTTTTTAAATTTATCGGCCAAGTAGAGCACTCAATTTATCACATATCTATTAAAGTAAATTGTCGGTGAAATTTGTAGATATACGACGCTTATACTGTTGTTTTCGTTCGATAATGATGCAGTCTCTTGAGGCATGATTATTCTGAGCTTTCTGCTGTTCGTCGTTATTGGCTAAATAATGCACTGTGTTTCAAATATAAAAGTCCATTGGGATAATTTTTTGTAATTATTTGACGGGTAAAATTTTTTATGTATGAAAAAAATATGGATTAAAAAACTGTATCGATACATTTTTGCTGCCATTGCATTATATACTAGGATACATTTTTTCTTCTTTTTTTTTACAGAATATGCCAGTATTTTCTTTTAAATTAAAGATTGCTAATGCATCAAATATTTCTGCCCAAACAAAAAAAAATATGTGAATGAATAAAGATAAAAATAATGGTGCATTTTTACTGCATTTTTCAACCTGAAAGTTTTATTCATCTGTGATTCGCTAGGCTTCTAATAGAGACAGTTTGAACACGATAGCATAAAAGGGCATAGCAACGCATGCTGATATTGTTTTCATCACCATCTAACCTAAAAAAATATGGAAATAATTGCAATTTATGTACAGAGTTACCAAAACATTGATCTAGGCATCTGTCCCTTAAATATTAATCATAGGTATACAGAATAATTTATATATTCACTTAAAAATAAGTGGATAATTTTATAGTATAGATGAAAATTTTTATACGGAATCATATTTAAATAAATACAAAATTGAAATTTTTGTACAAACATCATACAAAAAAATCCCAGCTATTAAAATGTGTCTCATACCTTAGTTACGTCATGTACAGAGATTTTAATCATAAATAGGCTCAGAGATATATTTAAACAAAGTTGTCAAGGGTTGAAAAAATAACATTAATAGCAAAAGAATTATGTATTTATGCAGTCAATGTTTTCTTTCTCAATTTGTGTTAAGCCCCGTAAATATGATCTTTTGACGAATGTCCTATATCGACAAGAGACATTGAAATGTGGTTGAAGTCACCCTATATTTATTTTCATATCTTGGAGCTTTTTTTGATGAAATGCAGAACTTTATTGTACATCACCTATTTCGTGTATCAACTTTAAACTTCATTTTCCAAGGGCCTGGATAAGATTTTTTAATCTTATTATTAGAGACACATTGAAATGTGAATTAAGTCAACGTATACTATTTTTCACGAATCTCACACATTTTAGGATAAATTGCTCATTTCGCTAAAAATTCCTCGCTAAAAATCTTTCACTAAAATTTAACGAACACAGATTCATAAAATCTTTTTCAAGGTTTTGTTAAAAATTGACCTTTATAAAGGATAGTTGACAAAAAGGTGCTTGTTCAAGTATTGTTTAGCTCTTGAGTACAGTTAATTTCAGAAAGATTTTTGACTACCTGGTGAAAGGGCAAATCACGTTTCAAGGGCTACCAAATTAAATGTGAAAACTCGCCAATGTTTGAAATTTTTGGTGATTTATCGGGAAGTTTGGAATAAAAGAAATAATTCGATCTTTGTCGATTCCATCTTTGTCCCACCATGGCGCGCTGAAGTGGGAGGCGGAAGGTGCCTGATTCAAAACCAGGTCACGTTCGCTTACCTAACCGTTCGGAGTTTTCCGTAGTTTCCTCCGAAATTTAGTGTATATACGGGTTAGAAAGACCCCTTAGAAAGACCACCACGGAGGGCAACCTCTCTCCCTACCTAGAGCCCACATGTAGCTAATTGGCCGCAAACCCACAACACAACACAATCATCTTTGTCGAGAAATTGCCTAACCGTACTGTTTATTTGAATCGAATGTTGGTGTTTATATTCGTGTAAATAAAAGTGAAATATGGTTTAACAGATTTCAATTTTGAAGAACAAGAAGACAAATACGGCACACTCGCGGAAATCAATGCACATTTCAAACAGTATTTTAAAGAATCAAATATAGTTAGAATATGTCTGACGAATATTGTAAAACAGTTTTGGTAGGTGATTAAATATATAACTAAAATATTTTAAGTATTTATATACTTATTTTCCATTTTATTGGTTGGTTTAGCAATATGCATTTCGTGCGAAGAACGGGTGTTTCACCTAGTATATTATAAAATCTTAATAATCCATCGAATGATTGAACTTTACTTGCTGAGACGTACCATTGACCATGTAGAAAAGCTTGCTACCTCAAAAAATTTGCACTTTTTTCGAATAAATGCCCTTGAGATATATTTACTGTCATCGCAAATGCGGGTATATTTGTAAATTGAATTTTTTGAAAGGATATGGTAAAATAGTACCAGAATATTCTATAAGTGGGAGAAAAATTCTTTTATTGCCTGCCGTTCCAGTTCAAACTTAATCAATAGCATTACGATATATAAAATTGATGCACATTTTCGTTCCACTGTCTAATGCTTCCTTTGTATTTAAGTTTCTGATTAGTGTAACGATGCAAACTTTCAATACTGACTTATGTAACTTATGTAGTGTCACACTACGGTATTTTTCGGTTAGCCAGGAGCGAATCCCGTCAACTTTTTTTTTTTTTCTGGGCATCGTTTAAGGACTACTTATGAAACACTGTCGTTCCCCAAAACAATGCCGTAAATTTTAATCCGTACACAAAATAGTACTTATATACAAATTCAACATGTACATAATATCGATATACTAAAAAGAAAGCTGTATGCTTATTGGTTATATAATGTGAAATTGGAAAAAAACGTGTGGAATTAAATTAAAATACGAAATAAATTAAACTTCCAAATTAGGGAAAGGGATAAACAACTGTGTACTGGAAGTCGCTTTAGGTTTGTAAGCATTTGGCGCAGATCACTGAAGATGTACCTATGATGATATGTTCTCTATTCATCAGATATTTGATAAAGTCAGCATTTATATTTACTATCCTTTATATTTACACAATTGCAATTACAAACACATTGTATCCCTCAAGGAAGGCCCGCTTCTAGCTACCTCTCTCATATATATATCTTTATGAAAAAAGATTATTTGAGTGACAATATTATTGTAAAACGACATCTTTGTCATTTACTACTTATTAATACAAACACTATCTATGGACATAATCTGCCTATTACGCATCCTTCAGACATAGAACTACCTTAAAAAAAGCAGTGATGCACCTGTTAACATTTTAGGTTTAACAATGTCTATGCTACATTGCAATTGTGTAAGTATGAATCTATATGACAAAAGAAATGATTTTAATTTCAGGGTAATAGCTTCATACACTTTTCTGCCTGGTTACACAAGTCTGTTACACAAAATACATGATGTCCGAAAAATCCTTGGCACATTAAAAAAATTATAGAAAAGCTACAAATTGTTGTATGAATATACGATTTGCATAATAATACTTCTCAGGTTCACATTTTTTTTTTTTTTTTTTTTGACATCGTAAAAAAAAAAAAAGCTTCCAAATTGACTTCATAGGTGGCGCTTTACCGTCACAGTAAGAAAAACAAACGTGATTTAAGATGTTTAATCATTTTATAAAGCAGAAAGCAATACCTTTCATTACCAGAGTTCAATTGCGTGCACCTTTTGTTGCTCGGACCTCATCTAAACGGTTCTCAAGTTCTCATGTTCTAGCAGGACTGCAGTTTTCTTAAACATGTTACGAAACTTTCTTTGATCTGTAATTATGGATTTTGATTCTAAATACCAACCTACACAAAGCACTTTATCAGTTCCAGTCGCCATAGCTAGAATGAATATTCCCGCACCGTCAACGCCGTTTGTAACTCACAAAAAATCCCTATTGGCTCTCATTCCTGGAAATTGAAGATATAGCGTCATCTATGAACACATTTTGGAAGTAATTTGTTTGTTTGTTCACAGAATAAATTCTTTATTCTGTGAAGCATTATTGTGCCAACAGCATATTCATACAACAATTTGTTGCTTTTCTGAGAAGTTTTTAAATGTATCAAGGACTTTTCGGAAATCCTGTATTATCAGTTATTATTACAGCAGCATCAGTACTACGTTTGGAGCATTTTAAAGCCACCAAATATGAACTTTTATTTCAAAATGCCGCTAAACATAACTACCCTTCAAAATTACTAATACACCCTCGTTTCAAGTAGTGTGTCGTTTTAGCAGTATACCTAAGTTTTGTGCAAAAAGCTTATAAAATGCAAGAATTCTTTTGTTACACGTTAATGAAGATATGTTAGTAGGGGTATAGAGGGTGTTGTTGACAATTGATGTAGCTAAAAGTGTATGATATAGATGTTTACAAACGATTGCAGTACATATTCTTTCTCTAAGTATTCTTCTAAAATTTATAGGTAAGAAGTGGTATTAGTACTCAAATGATGTAATCAACAAAGAAAAAATTGATCTAAAATTTGACCTTGAATAAATACTCTTGTTTTATTAGAAAAAAACTTTGAATAAATTCCTGGACGTTTCGAAAAGTTTCCTAAGTGATTTATAAGTAATGCTAACGATGATGTTTCAGACCCGGATTTTATGGGGTTCTGGCCATTTAAGTTCAGTATGTCTTTCCTAGTCGTGTTGTGTCTAAGAATATTTATTAGTAGTGCCCAATCGACATCAAATTACTTATATCTTTGTATAAACATCATATGATATTGTGGGATCAACAAATGCATGCGGAAAATCTCATTTAAAATGTTTAGGGAAAAAAAAATCCCGTAATTATGTGACTTTTATTTACATTTATGTTTAAAAATAACAAAATCCCATATCTTTAAAATACAATATCCAAAACATAATAAGAAAAGCCATAAGTTTTTCGAAAAATATTATTTTGTGAATTTCTTTTTTGAAGGAATGGGGAATAAATCTGGTTCATTGCCATTGTACATGCAGAACGGTTTTTAGGTACACTTCCATTTATACGTCTTTCCAGAAAGCATAGAAAGTTACAAAAAGAAACTCACATTTAGGAGCCTAATGAAGCCATAATAATATCCCAAATACTTTGGAATACCCTAATCTTCTGCTTAATAAAAGCTTTACAAAATATCCAATTAGCGGAGGATACATTCTCCTACTAATAAATGGATTCTTTTGAAAAGGATTTCTAGTTAAAATGTTATTATTGAAAGTGATTGGTTATATAACTCCTTAGAATACATTTTACTTACAATTACATTCAAAGTTTTTCTTTGAATTTCTGTGTATCAATCAATATTATGTGGATATTTTTTGGGATGGTTATTATCAATATAAATAAACATGCAGTGCATTGTGAAACACTGAAATAAAATCAACATAGCATTAGGTTTAAAAAATATTATTATTAATAAAAATATTATTATTAAATATTGTATTAAATATATTAAAATTAAAATTATTATATATTATATATTATTATTATTTTAAAAATATTATTATTAATTTGAAAGGAAGTTATTATTAGTAAAACGTATTTTTTTAATGTAGCAAATTGTTTTTAATACACTTTGAAACATACCTTTTAGTAATCACATATTTTAACTTGAAATAATAGCATCTTGATATATGAACGTATTGGAACCTGGAACTGCTAATACACTCATGTAAAAAAAATCCTTCTGATAATGTAGTACAACGATTAGTACAACGATGACTAGTACTCTTTACCGCTATAGAAATATTTCTTCTACTTAGGAGCCCGTGAATTGGCACAAACTTTTGTTACAACATATTTAATTAGAATTGACACCTTCATTTATTTTTCAAAATTTGCGGACTTTGAAAAAAAATTTTCATAAACGTGTGTCTTTACAAGAGTTAAATTTATGAGATTAAGCTTTAAAGCAATATATTTGTGTTAGCATGTTTACATGCTGATAAATGGTTATTTCTAAATGGTACTATGACACAGATATGGTGCTTGAGTATTCCTGTGTGACCTATTTTGAAACACAACCTCTCAATGTAAGACTCTGTAAATAATCGATTACTCACATAAAATTCGTTTCGATTTATCTAATAAAGGCTAGTACTTTGCATTCCATGGAACTTTCTCCTTTAAGAAAAATACATGGCACGTGTGCATTCTTTCTTCAGCCATTTTCACCCCAAAACCCTCTAAAATTCGAACTTTTATCGTAAAAATAAAATCTGGTTGTTGGTAATTCAAAATTGGAATTACTTGTTTTGTCACTACAAATGATCGTAACAATTCTATACACGAGTCTTACCTCCATATCTGTCTCTTTGAAAACCTTCTCTCTTTTACTTTTCTGTAGTCGCTAGGTCGTCATCTTGAAAACCATCATTCATGAAGCTTTGAAACCACTCACGATGCTTTCTTTCACAAATAGCGTCCTCCCCAGAAGTGTTTTAGAGCTTTCGGTGAGCCTTAGACACAGACTACTTCATTCTGGAGCAAGAAATCAGAACAGTGATGCAGATCACAGATCAAATTGCTCGTTGAGTCACTCCCATTGATCTTACGAATTCTTACACGAGTCCTACCCCCAATTGTGTCTCTTCCAATCATTCTCTTTTCCATCACTGTGCTGGACTTCAATGTGAATGTCATCGTTCTTGAAGTGTTCGAAACGCTGACAACACATTCTTCCACTAATGGAGGCCTCACTATAAGTATTTGAAAAAACCGAGAACATGGTGAAAAACAAAATTAAAACGTCCAGCAAACTACGAGAATTTGGATCATACTCTGACATTTTCAATGAAGAACAACTTTATGACGCTGACCCAGATCGGTTGACACTCTTAAGTGGTTATGCTGACAGATTCTCCAGCTTGTTGCATGACATCTATGATCTATTTATTTCGACTATCGCTTTCCACTGTACCCATGTATAGAAAAAAATCAGTAAGCCAAATTGTTCAGCTAACAGCCTCCTCACACTGTTCAGGAAGCGAACTCACAACAATGCAGATTGAAAAGGCAAAGGAATGAACTGCTAATGATCCCGGGAAAAATAATCATTCGTAAACATTTGCCGTTTTGTACTCCTGATGTTCTCTGGTCCATTCTCGGTAACAGCCAGTGTCAAAAGGTCAAAAATGTTTAGTCGATGTCATGTAAGCCAACAGTATATAGAAAATACAGTAGACTCTCTCCTCCATAACACTGTAGATACGTTCCATGTTATATGAATCCGCATTGCAGGACTCAGATTATGCAAACACATAAGCATCATCAACAGTGTTAAAAAGCAATACAAAAACATATATCTGATACATTTACCGTGTTGAACGAGCCTTTTTTAACGTGTAATAAGAAAATTGTCGCAAATTTCCCTCCGTGTTATACTTATATGAACCCGTATTATAGTAGGGTCAACTGTTTAGTACTTTTTAATGAATAAAATATACTGTAACGTGCCTAGCCATACATGGGACATACTATATAACTGATTAATAGTTTAAAAGGGTTTATAATATAAGTTAACTTATTACGCAGCTCCACTTTTCCCCAGTGGTATCCTTTATTTCCGTAAAAGTGATTGGACTATTCATACATTTATACATGTGACAGGCATTTTATGTAACATTTCTCTTCATGAAAGGAGGCCTGTCACATTCATATGTATATGGAAAGGAAATATCTCCATAAAAAATGTACATACGAAACCATGTCGCGCATAAAGTTTTATTAAAGTATACTGGTATAGTTTAATAAAACAAGAGTATTTAAAACAATATATTCAAACTGTATAGTTTTAAACTAAAAAAAAAGCGTAGTTGTTTGAAAAAACACACTTTTCTCTATCTGCAATAAATACATTTAGAAAAAATTATCTTATTCGTTAAACTAAAATTTCATCCTCTATATCTAGATATTATTAAAAGGAAATGGGAGTAAATTAATAGAGAAAATCTGAGTTGGTTAAAATCTAATGAAACTATTATGTTCTGAACTCTGGGATATTTTAATAAGAGTTTAAAAGAGAAAAAAATCCAATTAGTGGAGACTTTCTGCTACATGAAATGACTTTTGTAAAGAATTTCTTTAGGAAATAATTTCTCGTATATTCTGCTGCAGGATATCTAATACACCAGTATCATGCAAAGAATATCCGAAAGTCGACCTGTTTCAAATTCTCTTTATTAATTAAATTTTGAAATCGATATAAAGTCATTTCACAATGTTCTTTTTTATACTTATAGTGCTTCTTTTAATTTTAACAAAATCTTAAATTATTTAAGTTAATTTTTTTAAAATGCTGAAATTCTAAATAAATTAAGAATTTTTTTTTTTTTTTTCGAAATGTTACAGCGTTCTTTTAGGAGCAAAATTTATCTTTCGGTGTGTTGTTAAATTGAAATGCACACATTTCCATATATTTATCAAATAAAATCCTAGAAAAATTAATAAAATCTTTGTAATTCTTGAACAGAAAATGTTTAACTTTAAAATGTTAACACTTTGAGATTTTTAAAAGTAGTTATTAACTGGGGTATGGCAATAATTTTCGTACCGCTATACTAAGAAGTGCTTTTCTAAAATTTGGAAATTAATAATGTTATTTTACTGTTGGAATTTAGAAATAATCTTTAACTTAATACTATTACTGTACGACCGTTTATTATGCATGGGTATTAGTCTATAAAATTTTAATTTTCGTTCCCAAATAATTACAAACAAGTAATATCCTAAACTTGAAAAATACTCCTAATAGAAATAGATTACATTGTACGTTTCATAAATTATTATGAGTTTCAGATTATAAATAAAGAACTCTATATATTATATTTTTGTTTAAAAGCTTCAGTTTTACTCTGCATGATAGGAATTACTTAAGATTTCACATATTTACATACATTTTCACACCACACACACACACACACACACACACACACACACATATATATATATATATATATATATATATATATATATATAAAATAGTAAAAAGGCTAAACTTACGAATCAAGGAATCATTCTACAGCAGTTTTCGTAGTATATATATACACTGATCACCAAATCTTAAGCAAATCAGGAAGATTTAGATATATCCAGTAAATGGAAAACCAATCAATGGTAAAAAAGAAAATTAAAATGGAATTGGATGGAGTAAAAACAATGGGTAGTAAGCATCGACTATACTCGTCAGGCCCCACAAGCCGAATACTTGCTACCAAGACAAAAAACAAAATAACAGGATTTCAATGCAGCCACTTAGCTCAAAGAAATTTAAATATGTGACTACGGGGGTCTATCCTGTTAATTAGTAAAAAGTAATCAAAAAGACATACCCAGAAAAAAAGTAAATATGAAGAAAAGATGGAGATGAAGCGTCCAAGAGCCTTAAGCCTGAAAACATGGCTCGAACATGGAGCTGTTGCCAATTGAAGAGGAAAAAATGCGTTGCCAGAAAAAATTGGAGAAGATTTGAACAAGAAGTAAGAGTTATTAAAATAATAATGATTATAAAATAAAGAAATAATATGGATTACATTAACAAAAAAAGGGAGAAATTAAAATAAACAAAATATTATTATTAAAATGAAGAAATATTGACATGAGATATTTTAGGGTTATTTTAAAGGGATACATCTAACTACTTAAATAGCTCACTATTCGCATTATATGCCTAGAGATAGTTCAGTGATTATATTAATTATAAGAAGAGCATTTATATTGATATAATACCTGTGATCATTAGTTCATTTGTAATTTTTTTTCCGCTCAATAAAACATGTACTAAAAAGCCAGAATTTTATCGATTTTTTTTTTAAATAATTTTTATAAGCAAGCCAGCAACCAATCCCCAACCTCTCCAACCAAGAATTCCCAGAAGGGACACATGTTTATAGAAATGCTAATTGCAACTAGGAAATAGAATGGAATTTAGAAATTTTCTAGGGTAATTGTATCTTTAAGCAATATGATACAGTGATGATATATTATCAGACTTATAATTACTTGTACAAAGAGACAGTACTCTATATAGATGATTAGCTATAATATTTCTAAATACTGATACATGCATGCAAGAGGTAAAATCTGTAAAACTAATTACATTGAAAGGGAAATCATCTCTTTTATTATAAATGTTAAATGTGAGTTTCTTGTCCTTATTTATTATTAGTTGTAAATCAAGAAAATTAATACAGTTATTAGTTAGAGGATTTTCAATTAATTCTAAATTATCAGGATACGTAATAGGCAATTTATCTGTGTAAATATAGTTATCTGTAGCAATAACAATAATATCATCTATGTACCTATATATTATAAGTGAGGAGTTATCATATTGTTTCTCATAATTAAATAGATGAAGATCAGCTAAGTAACTTGAAGTAGATCCACCTTGTGCTACATATATATATATATTTAATCATACAAAAACACAATTAAACATCAGAGTAAATTTCAACACTACTAACTCAAAGGACTGCAACGAAATACCTCATATAATAACGCCTAAGAGAATTGCTTAGAAGATCTTACAGCATTTCAAAGAAAGCTGCCATTTTTGAGCTCTGGATATATTGCGTTATTCACTGGCTGTCAAAATATACTTTACCCAAGCACACATTTCATAAATATTCAGTTCAAAATATCTTAAGCGAAGTAAATTTTTGCTTCTGTGCGGTGTTCACGTAGATGACTTCCTTTTTCTTCAGAATTGAATCACTTTCTCTCTCTCCTTCGAAGAATTGATCTTGGTTGAATATTTTTTATTAGTTTTTGTCAGAAGATTGATTATAAAAAGGGGTGTATGCGGCAGACTAAAAGAATTTTTAAATTTTATACAAATAAAGCGTGCATAGGTATATTTTTTATAAGTATGAAACAGTTTGAAATAATAAATCTATCGAAATTTGGAAAATCGCACTTGAAATATCGTTTGTTTATCAAATTAATAGTCTATATACTTTTCAAAAAACTGTGGAGTATGCTTTTTTTTTCAATTTACATGTTTTCCCTTTTATTTGGCGTTTCATAAATTTAAAAAAAAATCGGTACTGCTCAATTACTCCAAATCGATAAGAAGCTAATCATAGTCTTTTGATGCAATGTTTAAACAGTTTTTAAAGCAACCCCTTACCAACATTTTTAAAGAATAATCTATGAGCCTTTTTAAGGTTTCATAGGGTTTCATTTCAATATCTGAAAATTTGTCCATCGACTAATTAATGTATGGGCCACATTTTTAAAATTGAGAAAATTCTTGTGCAATAACATGCGTTGAGAGCAATAGTTCTATAAAAATTTAAATTTTGTATTTATTACATTTGATACCCTGGAAATTTGAATTGATACCACCAAATACTAAACTGATATTTTTCTTTATTAATCTACTTCTCTAATCTAATCTTTATTAATCATTTTCTTCTTGGTACTCTTGATTGTTAAATTTTTACAGACTGTTAAATTTTTATACAGAAATAGGTACTTTGTGAAAAAATTCCTTTTCTAACAAATTTAGATGTTTTGGGACGATTAAAATGATGTTACAATTTATGTATCAAGAAAAACCGATTCATTTTTCTAATAGAGATATTTTTCATAACTTTATCAAATAACATAAATCAAGCCATTTCCTCACTTAATTTACGACGTTTATCTTCTTCTTTCAGTTGGATTTAGTGGTTAAAGGATTTTCATCTGACACATGACAGTAATTCCTTTGGCTAAAATAAAAGTAAAAACCGACAAGTTTTGCTTTCTGACATATAGAAAAAACAATGGTATAGTTAAGGGAGAAACTCTATTATATTTATAGAATTAAGTAGTTCGTGATTTTTTTTCTAATTTTCTTCAAAACATCAATTCAGATGCTAACTAATATCTTTCAACCTCAAAAGTATTAGAAAATCTTTCAAAAATCTTTATAAAATGCATATGCAAAAATCGTATGAGTCTCTTTTAGAAAATCTAGTTAACTTGCAACTTTTTACATAGCATTTTGTTTTCATAAATGTATTATATAAAAAGTTGTATTTATAAGATTTCGGTTTTCTCTAAAAACAAAACAATTTTGAAAACTTTAAGTAGATATAAAAAGGATTTCATAAATTTCAAAATTTTTTATAAACATACGCAGAATAAAGAAATTTTTGTTGAATTTATTTAACACCTTAGAGTAAAATGACGAGTGTAGCTCTTCACCGGATTTTCAAGCCATACAACGGAATGGCGAGGTATACTTTTCGTGCAAATAAGTACAGCTCATTTCTCCAACATTTACAGAATAATTATTCACCACTTTTTGTAAACAGTAATTTTCAGCTCAGGATATAGTATCATCTGCGTTACTGTGCTCAATGAATGATGTGCTATTTTATCCAAGATTTATAAAATGAAATGAGCTTTCTTTTCATAGCAATTAAATAGTTATCTGAAATATTTTTAAATTGTACAGAAAAAATAAAACAGCGGTAAATAAATACCTAATGCTCAGAAAAGAAAATTTTAGATATGCATTTTTAATGCTGTTTTCTACTTGTATTAATATTTAATTTTTGAGAGATCTCCCCACATACCAATTTATGGTCTTACTTTAAAATTCCCGATGCAGTTTATAGTCTTTCTTATTTTATCCGACATCCAATCTCATATTTACACCAAATTATAATATTACACTACTTTACAATCAAATTTGTTCCTGCAGTGGTCTTAGTCACTGAACTCCGTTCCCATAAGAACATGATAAGTGAAGCAGCACCCAGTTTGGCTAGTGCTGAGGAAGATGAACATCTCTTTTAGCTCGACTGCTGTATTCTAATGGAAGCTTATTGCACGTAAAATCTGCTTGTGACTTCAATCTACTCCATGTTTAAACGATACCCCTGGGAGTAGAGAATTCAGGTGCTAGGTCTTTGATCTGAAATTGGTTCAAAATTAGGAAATCACACATATGGGGCGACGTTGGTCTGCCTAATAGCAACACCAGAATGAAGTAATGAAAATCTGCAGCTCTCATTGAAGTCAAGCTTGAGTATGTCTTTGACCCGCTCATTAGAAAGAGAAAAATGGTAGAATAAGCGATCGGTGACTGCGACAATAAGATAATATAGAAGGATTCTATCAGACTTTTACAACAGGCTTATTTTTTTAGGCGAAGTTCCAGATCACATTAATTTCAAAGACAACAATATTTTTTAAATGTTACTGTCAATGACATTTTAAAAATATGAAGTCATAGTCAGGGAAAATGTTTTGGCTAAATTTTATTTGCTTCAGAAACGAACTACATCGTTATACACTGGTATCCAAAATTAAAATTACAAAGTCAATGAATATCTGAAATATGAGGGTATTCACCATATGGCGTGGCCAGCAAGGTGTCGAAATCTTGGTCACATAGAGAACTTGTGTAATGCTGCAGGAAAAGCAATTGTATGTCTATAACTTTCTCCAAGGACACTTTAATCGTTACAATCAGCTCTTACTGAAAAGAAAGATTTATTGCCACAGCCATTGATGAATAGCCTCATTAACAGTATAACAGCTCAATGTTATACTGCGCTTGTTTAGCTGTACCGAGTGGCTACAAATCTTAATAGAAGCAACAAAGTGTTATGGAATATCTTAACTTGGCCAACGTTAATCTAATTTGAAAATCAGCTTACATTAAACTGCTTCCCAAATATTTTTGTTACCATTTCCTGCCTTACAGCATCACGCGTTAGCATGCCAAAGTCCCATGCGTTAAATCTATTTTTTGACGATTTTTTTTTTCCATGTTTGAATCTTTAATCTTTGAAACCAGTGTAAACCAGCTTATATCTACGTGGAGAAAAAAATACCGCTCTCATCTAGAACGAATAGATGACTGTTTTCTATGTCCCCAAACTGGAAGAATAGATCGTAGGATTATGCGTGTTGCTGATACATACAACTGGTATAGGCAAAATGGTCAGGAATTCCCAGTTCGTAGTATTCTAGTTAATCGTTGCAGTATGACTAGTTTGTGTAACGAGAAATTATCGTCCGATTTTTGGAGCACTAGGATTACCATTTGTGAGTCTATACGCTAGCACACGCAACGATTTACAGATATTTTCATCTAGGTACAAGCTCCAAATTATGGAGGGTAGAACTGAAAATTGGATGAATCGGTTCAGAAGTGTCTCGTTCTATGACCTGAGTATTTATAGGGAGTACAGACTCATAATTTCTAGTTCCATCAGTTATTTTCTAGATGCCAGTGGCATATGTTTTTTCAGCGTAACATTTTAAAACTGAAAACAATGAATTAGGTCCACTACTTTGAATTCTGCAACTTACACGTAAGAATATTTCTTAAGTGTATTGTACACTTATGAATATTTCTTAAGTATATTGTACACTTTCTTAAGAATATTTCTTAAGTGAATTCTGCAATTTACTTAAGAATATTTCTCAAGTGTTTTATTCGATTTCATGTTAATGGAACTCTAGTGCTAATAACATTATTTTTATTGCCTATGCTGTTGACTTTTATTGGCATGTAATGATTAGAATAACCGGTTAATTAAACAAAATACAAAGATACCAACCAGCTTGTCGAAAATTGTTTCAGGATGCGAATGGATACGCTTCCAGCTGTCTCCGTATGAAAAATGATGCTTATCTGATCTGCGTCGGTAGCCATACTTCGGGCGCTTATCATTACACAGGAATATTAATTTTAATTAGAAAATTAATGCTCAGAATACAGGAATGATTTATGCTACAATAAAATAACTACTGATAAGCAAGGACTTTTCATTTAATTAATTACATTTATGTGTTTTCATAATATGTTACATTTTTAAGTTTAATCCGTAGCGCCCCATTTCGATTTTTTTTTATCTTTTCATCTGTTTAGCATCTTAGAATCCTGAACCAAAGAAAGAAAATCGATGCTTATATATCAAGGGAAAGTTGGACAAAACAAGGGTCAACGAATAAAACCGAAACCCATTAGTTTTGATTTTGATTAGATTGCTATTGCCATCGGTTAAGAAAGCGCATGTAACTTACAGACAATTGAAATGTTATTTAGAGTTGAGTAACATATAATGTATAGTATTTTTAAGTCAACGACAATTTTAAAAACTCGTATAGGAAAGTACATATTTATGTCACGAGTTTTATCATGTAGCTTCCAATTTTTTGGATACTTATTTCAGGTAAGATCTGATAATACTTCTTTCAGTTATGTTATTATTTTAAACTCTTAAATCCAGTTTTTGAAATATGTTAAGAGTTTGATTGGAGTGGATCAAGATCGGTGGGATTGACAAGTTCGTGTCTTCTTCAGCCCGATCTCAATCAATTCTTAATGGAAATAAAAACCCTGACTTTTAAAAGAAGACCTGTTGATTTAAAACTGCAGCTTCAACAGCTAGAAACAAACCAGAATACTACTAAACAGAAAGTTAGAACGGAATTTGCAAAGTTCAAAATAAAATACACGGAATAGTTCATCTAGTAGAAAAGTCATCAATCATGCAGTACCTGTAACGAATTGTACTTTCCATAAGTCACTAGAAAATATTGAATACAGTGTCTCAATTACAGTGATAATGAATTAATTTCTCACTTCTGCTATTAAAACTTATATGAATATGATCAATGCACTAAATTTACTGTAAGTTCCAAGTTTGTAAAATCCCCTATGTTTCGTGATTTTAGGTCCACATATGATACCAGTGTTCCAGAGTCATTATTTGGATATATTTTTATAAAATTATTTTTTTTTATATACCCCATCTTATATCCTATCAATTTTTATAAAACAGAGCACTTGCTTGCTCGGGAAAAGTATTCCGTTTATCTTCCAAAAATATATTAGAATAAAATTTATTTATTCTTGGAACAGTATGGAAAATTACTATTTAAACAGAAACGGAAACAATTTTGTTCACATGATTGTCTAAATTTGAAAACGGTTGTGTCTATCCTTACCTAGTATATATAAATCATAATAGAGCATTCAGATACTCAATATTTATTGTCCACTTATAATACCGTTTTTTCCTATCAGGAACAAAATAAGACAATCGGATTCAATATTTTGGAGCAACTTTATTACTATAAAAGGGATAAAATATTTTTTGGATTGTCGAAAGAAAGTAATCACTATAACTCGTGAAGTAAAATTAATTTCAATATTTAAGAAATTTTTATAAAGGTAGGGAGGTGACAATTGAATTCCTACCGTCTATTGGGTACTACTAAAAATCAAAGCTAGAAATACTTTATTTAAATATATTAGCATATAGTCAAAACACAATTTGCTAATGTATTGTATACTTCACTCCTCGTGTAATTTCATCTGAAAACTTAAAACAATATCTTAAGCACATTCAAAATAATAGTAGAATGGCTAAATCTCATTAGGTTATCGAAAATCAATATGATAGATTTGTGAAAACAAATTTAAAAAGTTGAATTAGCTGATTCTGAGATAACAGCAAAACAACGAAAACACAAATTATATTAAGTAATCAGCGAGTATGATATTTAACATGTATTGTGAAATTAAGAGCAGATTTTAAAGAAATTTATGTATATTAGATATAAGAAAAAAGAAATTCAGAAGATTTCTCAAAGGATTATTATGCCTAGTTCAGGCGACAGCAAGACTGCGGAGGTAAAAATGCATTTAGTATTTAAGTCTTGTACTAAAACTGGTAATTAGAAGTTGAAGTAAACAAAGATCGGATAAAAAGTAACTTTGACTTTTAAGAAAATGGCTCATTATGAATATCTCATTAAATGGTTTAGATTAATTAGTTTAAATTAAAATTTTTATCTAATAAAAAGCAAGACTTTTAAAAATATCGAACAGTTCTACCTATGTATAGCTCTCCTACATGCATAATTTACCGTTTTTTACACTTTAATTAACTTTTTAAACACTATAAAACCATTTGGATGAACATGAAATTTTTTAGGTAGACTTTTTTGCCTGTACAGTTAGAAGAAATGAGAAAATCAATATTCTTTTTTTGTAAAATTTATTCAGTTCTTAAAATTTCCGATTCGATTATTGCTAGCATTAAAACTCCTGAAGGGAAAAATCCAATGCGAATACTTTTCACAGTTAGAATTTTGTCCATTTAAACTCCTTCCTTTTTTTCATATAATGTTACATCCTTTAACTTATTTTGTTCGGAAAAAACCAACAACTGATTTTTTGTAAAAGATGTTTCCAATATGTTACATTATGGATATCATAAAAATGAGTAACTTAATATTGATCGAAGTCGATATTAGAATATTTGTAAGAGTAAAGAAGTCTCAGTGAAAAAGTTACTTTTCATACTATATTAAATTTAAAATAACCTTGTTAACATTTTTTTTTTATCTGCATCATAAAATATTCTTTTGAATACCTTGAAATATTCTCGGAAATATTTTAACTTTCGTATTTTATAATATATTTATAAAAAGATTGCGACAGCACTTGCTTAAAAGTATCATGATTTTCTCTTTTTTTTTTATTGGGTGTAAAGTATTAGACAAGGTCTGTAGTGAAAGAGATTAAACGATATAATCTTGAACAGTCGTTATTGGAAGGTTGTTAAAAGCTACGTAACTTTTTCATTATAATTATTTCAGCTTAAGCAAGTGAACACTATTTGAATCTTTACTACAGGTTGATGAATTTAAAAGAGTACCCAATAATTTTTCTTATAACCCTTATCTGACTGATAAGACAACTATTCGAACACTGAAATATAGTTCTTTGTATCTTGTTAAAGTGTGGGAGAAAATTTTCAACACTGTTGGATTGCTACGACTTTATTTGTAAGGTAAAAAAGAAATGAAGACGCTCAAATTTTCTTAATCATGCGATAATTTTATTTTGAAAAACATAATTAACTAGCCGCCTCCGGCGACCAGTTGGTTCGCCATCTTAATAAATCTTGTTAGGCGAGAATCCTGTTTCTCGCCGGCTTTCATGGTACTGAAATCTCTCAGATTCTGAATGGAATTTAAAATTAAGATGGTTACAAACAGAGCGGCCCTAGGGTAAGTGGCGCCCCCTGCTAACGTAAAAACCTGTTTACACAACTAAGATAGCTTAGTGATAAAAACCTACAAAAAGGTACAAATTATTTTCGTCCTATATTAATTCTGAAGATTCTAGATATTTTGACCGTTATCAAAAAACGGAAAGGAAAACAAAAGTAAGAAAATCTGAAACACTTCCAGATTTTAAACACGCCTTCAAATGCTATGTATTAAAAGCGTATTATAATCCATGCATCTTAACTATTTTCTTTCCTTATTCCATTAAACTGGAAAGTGTATCATTATTCATGAGTGTGATTAAACAAAATTAAAATTGTTATTTCTAACATCCTTTTTCTGGATGTAATACAATAGAAATAAAATGGGGGAAAAGATGCGCAGAAAAAGACACAATTCGAACTGAATGAAAGTTTCTAAAATTTATTTTTTGTTTGTTTGTTTGTGTAAAATGTTCGGATTTGTGTGCTTGGCCCGAAGTCCGCTTATAAATCCACGTCAGAAAGAGAAACTTATTCAGGTGTATTCTCTATCCAGGCATAGCACACGATAAAATGATTTTATTTATTGAAAACTGCGTGCACTATGAGTTTGCGCCATCTGTCGACTGCTCTGTAAAATAAAAACTCCATTATTTTTTGTATATTATAGGAAGGGTGTTTTTTTTCGCGCGATAAAATGTAGCCTCTATGTTAATCTAGGATTTTAACTGTCTTTATTCCATATTTCATCCAAATGTGTCAAACCATTTCAGCGTAAAAGAGTAATAAACATACATACAAACATTGACATTTGTAATATTAGAACGATTCAGTTTTTTACATTACCATTTCTTACAGCAAATGTTAAAAATGTTCACCCCCATTTTAAAAGGAAACATGGACACTTCGAATCAAGTTTTCTGATATTCTTCTCAACGTTATTGGTGTTATTGACGAGATTTCTACAGTTACGGTTTCTTTTAATTCATCGATTTTTACAGGACTTCTCTGCCATCCACAATGGTGGTAAAAATTTCACCATTTGCTATAAAGAGTGATAATATAAAAATTTGAACTAAGCTATGTTTTTCAAAATAAAATTTTCACAGAATTAAGTAACGTGCCACTCAGATTGTATTCGGGTAATGCACTGTACTATTGTTTCGGGTTCAATCCCGGACTGGGCTTGGCTCTCATTGTGTCCGTCCCTTCATAGGGGGTGACGTTCGTCCACCTGTTAGATGCCCCCGTAATAAAGAGACCAACAACTCTGGCCTTAGTAGTGGCCAATGCCTCCAGGGAAAGATTCCCGCCATTGGAAAGGGAAAAAAAAGAATTAAGTAACGTGCGTCTCGGATTCTGTCTTACCTCACAAATAAAATTGTAAGAGTCCAGCAGTGTTGGAATATTCCCCCACACTTAAAGAAGGTTAAAGAGTTATACTTCAAGGTTCGAATAGTTGCCACAAGCTTCAGATTTAAGGGTAATAAGAAAAACCAACGTGTACTCTTTTAAATTGATCGCCCTGTACTTATGAGCCTGATTCATTGATCCCTTATGAGCCTTATGCATTGTTTTACATTTATTGCATGCCAAACCTATCCTTCCACTTCATTTATTATAAAATATAATATGTTATGACATTATACTGTTACCTTTCACAGTAAAAATTTATGAAATAGCCAATGCGGTGTTTTATGCCAAATCAAGAAAATTTAGATTGTCACCAAATTAAAGAAAACATACTTTCACGTTATTACAAGATTCTAGGAGTACGCAAATTCACCATGCATCAGGTTTCATTCGACGGTTTAAATACTAACAACAAATTATGAAAAGCTTTTCAAATGCAATTTATAAAAAGCCGTCCAGGTATTGTAGTTGCAAGCGAATGTTTGGGTTTTAACTTGCCAAATCCTTTATAATGGGATACATTGGCTGCCTACAAGTGCCCCTATAACAAAGTGGCAAATACTTCGAGCCTTACTAGTAAGAAAAGTCTGATGGTCAATATATATATATATATGAGTAATGTATTTGTAAATGATAGCTGACACGTTATTAAAACTATATTGGCATATAAAAATTAATACATTGCTAGATAAAGATTTACACTTA
This sequence comes from Cheiracanthium punctorium, assembly GCA_038373885.1. NCBI lineage: Eukaryota > Metazoa > Arthropoda > Arachnida > Araneae > Cheiracanthiidae > Cheiracanthium > Cheiracanthium punctorium. The sequence goes on along the minus strand of JAWZYV010013831.1, from coordinate 70,196 downwards.
GTATCAGGAAGCATTTCAAGTTGCTCCTGATGATCGAGTCAAGGGTTAACCATAGAGAATTTCATGAAAAGCATTATTAGAATATCATAAAAATTAGCGCTCTCAATATTTACGACATTACTTGTTCCTTATTGATAAAGACATACCAACTGTTACTTCCTGATCAGAATGACTTCCTACAATTAACTAGGGCAATTGTGCCCTACGACGTGTGTTGAATCTTATAAATTATAACTTAAATATAAACGCCAAAAGCCGTGATAGCAGCATTTAGTGAATGAAAAAACTCACCTCTTCAATGGATGAACTAATCATGTTTCCGGGACTGCATGCTGATAAAGCGGCCACCAGTATTACATTTCGTGAAAAAAAAGTTGCTCTAAGTTAAAGAAAGCGTGAGCGATATTTTTAAAATTACATAAACCATCGAGACAAAGGTCCACACTTCATAGAACACGAAAAGAATGCTGAAGTGATGCCTTTTAAATAAAGTAAAAGTAAAATTACCAATGCAATGGTTTCTAGAGCATACATTTTTAAAAACAGACAAGAGAAAAATTATCGAACTACAACTAAACTTTATGTTTAAATTCTTAACAAGATTAAAAGAAAAAAATCTAATTCTTTAAAATAAAAGAAGTATATATTTGACATCAGGTCGAGAAAATGTGTCTTATCAAAAATTTTTTTAAAATGCTATTAAACAGAGGTAGGAGAAAAAACAGCGTTCTTTGACAAATATTTATCCACAGTAAGAGACGAGCAATGCTGAAAGAAAAAAATCAACAATTTATAATCCGCGAATATTTAATTCCTTGTCAAAAGTTAATCCAGTCGCGTAGCAACTGTTTGCACAATGAATTTAGAAACGTCCGTAGGCAATATTACATTCTCAGCTAATTTTTTTTTTTTTTTTTTTTTTTTTAAGAAGTAAAAAAAAGGGGGGCTTAAATGAAATTATGACTCTTTCATGATCTTGTATTAAATGCTTCAGTTATACTGAAGCACATCGAAATTAGAAAACATTCATTCATATCCAGGATGTGGATAGCAAAAATCTCCATGTAATTTTCAAGCACAGAATTTGTAACATCTTTAAATCAATTGAAGCAAGATATATGTATTTTTTAATTTCAGACATTTTAACAAAATAAAGGACAAACGTATATGAATTATAATATATAAACTACAATATGAATTGTTGATATGCAAAATAAAACTAACAAACTAAGGGAAATTCCTTATGAATATTCTTCATTTTTATAAAGTATTGGTTTAGTTTCAAATATCTTGTTAAGTTAAATTAGACTTAATTTTTTAATAAGTCGTACTGGTAAAACTGACTGATATAATTAGCACAGTTTTAACACAATTGCCTGTCAATTAAGTCAACTTGAAAACTATAAAAGAAATTCAGTAATTAAGGTAACTGTGCCATGAACTTAAGTTGAAATGCATAGGTGAATAGCTTTCTAATTTATCGTTGGCTGCGCACCCTTTTACCCAGACACCACATAAGCTTAAATAAAGCTTGACATTTCCTTGAATTTGACGTATTAATACAAGCTTGACTTTAGCTTGATTTTAGATTGCAGTGTGCAGTGATGGCACCATCTGTGAAAGAGAATGGACATTAATATTCTAGCGTTTCTCAAATTTGCTGAAAGTTCGTAAAAGATGTGTTTTATTTTATTACCAGTGCCATATTACCGGCAGGGCAAACGGGGCAACTGCCCAGTGCCTACAGATTTTAGAGCCAAAAAATCTTACATATTACATTTTTGTAGTTTTAAAATAAAATTACAAAGGATAAAAAAAAATTCAGAAGTTAAATAATTTTTTTTTAATTATAAAGTATGAACAATGAAAATAATTCAAATTTACATTTGTATAAATTAATTTAAACTTATTTTTAATTCTTCGAAATGCTCTATTTCGATATAGCATACCAATAAGTAGGAAAATAACTAACTACATTTGTAAAGAGAATTTTTAGCGTTAAAAAATAGCCAAATTTTTCAATTATTTGTTATTTTAAGAAATATTTACAAAAATGACAAAAGTGTTTGTATTCCATACATGTTAGCAACTGTGATATAGCATTTCGAAGTAACGTTTTACTATCTGTTTCTTTGATTTCAGATTACTTAACACAAAATTTGTTTTAACTAAGTAAACCCATTCTATATATTCCAAATATGGAAATTCTTCAAAATAAAATACAATTATACTACGAAATTGATTTCAAAATCAGTCGTTTGTCTCGATTTTGGTCAGCAGTATTGCTCATGAGTGTTGCGGTACTGAAAGTTTTAAAACGTGTGCTGCTCTTAAGTTTATATCATGTTTATTTCCCTATTAGTAGAGTCTCTAAATCACACATAACATTATTTTAATTTTGATGCATCCCATGGAAAAATAAAAGAAACAAATAACACATCGCCCACTTATCAATCTGGCGAGAAAACGGCGTGATAAGTCGCTTAAAACTTTAGTCATAGCTGCGTGAAGCTCAGTAGCTGAACGGATAGCGTGCTCGACTCCCAACCGAAAGGTCCCGGGTTCTATTCTAGCCACGAACACTTGATTGAAACAGATTAAATTAAATTGAAATTTCAGCGTAGAGGGGAAAATGCGTGGCAAAGTAAAATATGTGGGGCGAGTTCGCTGACCGGCACCCCGTGTATTTAAGAAATTTTTTAAGCTTGAAATGTCAAGCTTGATCCAAGCTTAAAATGTCAAGCTTAATGCAAGCTGGGCAAGTGTAAACTAGAACACTGATTCAAGCTTGCATTAAGCTTACACGCTTGAAATTTTCAAGCTTAATTCAAGCTTATTGACTGGATAAATCAAGCTTGCTGCAAGTTTGATGCAAGTTTGATGCAAGTTTGCTGTGCTGTCTGGGTAGATCTTTCCGTTGAAATTTTTGTACATTCTTCTAACTATAAATGACATTAATTGTCTTGGAAAACATATTTAATTCAATAAAACATTATAAATATTCTTAAAAATAGATTGGCGTGTTGCCTAACTACATCATTTTGCTGTAAATCGCCATTACTGACAAATGAAACGTCAGCGTATTCATTAAAATAAAAAAATATTACAACTGACAAAGGAATACGAAAAGTCTCTCCTATGCAAATATTGTTTTAAAGTAAAATTTTTAATATTTTTTTAATTCTACCTTGTATTTTAACAAGTAGAAAAATTTTGATAAAGCGTACTGGTTACGAAATACTTTCCCACGCAATTTTTCAATTTCACCAGCACCAGTACTACTGTTTGACGCAAAATTAACCATCGTTGAACATGCGCAAATGAACAGGTGTGTGCCAGTGCGATACCAAAATATTTATTGTCAAAATTTACCCGTAAAACCTACATATATGAAAGTTATTTTATTATTCACGATAAAAGAACTGTACTATACCATTTTCCACGAAAAACATTATTTACTTACTAAAGCACTAATACACGTTAATTTTACTTCATGAGAAAAGAAAGAAATTCATCTAAAATGCTCTTCAAGCAATGATTACCCATTTACTTAAATAAGATCTATCTGATAAAAAGGAGAAATATTCAGCTTACACTGAAAGAAATATGCCACTGACATATCGACAATAATTGGTGGAACTAGTATTTATGAGTCTGTGTACTCCCTATAAATAATACATCATAGAACGAGACACTCTGTACCCACTCATTCAATTTTTACATCTCTCCCTCTATAACCTGCTGCTTGTGCCCAGATGAAAATATCTGTAAATCACTGCGTACGCTAGCAGGTAGGCTCACAAACAGTAATTCTAGTGCTCCAAAAATCTAACAGTAATTTCTTGTTACACAAACTAGTCATTCTGCTGTGATTAGCCAGAATACTACGGATTATAAATTATTGGCCATTTCGTCTATACCAGTGACGTTTATCACCCACACGCATAATTCTACGTTCTCTTCTTCTAGTTTTTGGACCTAGAAAACAGCCATATTTTCGTTCTAGATGAGAGTGATATTTTTTCTCCGTGTATACACACTATTTTAGAGAGAGGTTACATGGAATAGCACACGGGGACAATGTTTTCTAATTATTTAATAAATGTCGATGCATATTTGCAGCTATTAGACCACGCATAGACAGAGAGTTGACCCAAAATAATAAAACTTTCTTGAAAATGTAAAAAAAAAATATGGTAGTGAACAAGGCTTGCATCGAAAAACAGGAAAAGTTTTGTGACAAATATTTCGTCGTTGTAAAGACGAGTAAAGCTGAAAGCATATCAGTTTGTAATCCGAAAAGCGTTCACTTCCTTGTCAAAAGTTAATCTCATCACATAACAACTCCTTGCGCCGTAATTTTTTCAGAATAATGTCTTGAGGCAAAAGGTTACTATTACAAAAAATTCCTTCCTAAAGAAAAAAAAAATGTGCTACAGAAAGTGGAATTATATAAAGCTTCACTGAGCTTTTGCATTAAATATTACACATATTTCTGTAGATGTTGAGCTTTAAAATCTGAGAGGATTTATTCAATCCAATGTACGTCGCAAAACTCGCGTATCTTTTCCACATATGATATCTTTTTACAGAATTTCAAGTTTTATTAAAACGGAATTTCGATGCAAATGGAATAATGTAGATTAAAATAGAAAAAATCTTTTTTCCTGGGAATTAGAGACGGGTTAAGTTTGTATAATCCCTGAATGGTCTGTCATTTTGAAAATAAAATCTTTTCAAGAATATAGAAAAATTTTCACGGTATAGTATTTTTAACTTTTTGTATTTCAGTCGTACTAAAGTTTTTAGCACGCAGTAGCGCGCAGATGTAAAGTGTATATAAATATTTAAACGTCTTGTAGGATTCAACATGACTGAGGATAGTCATCACAATAAAATTAGTAAATGAATTTTTTATTGAAATTTTGTAGGTTTAGATAGTACTTCTGGTGTATTTTGCGCATTGTATTATTATGGGCTGTGATAGTAAAATTGAGGACATTATAGGAAAACGTGACAGAATCAGAAAACCGAAACTGAAAATTGACGAACTTCCGGTTTTTCAGTTTCTGTCAAGCACAATCAAGGGCGGAAAACGGAGTTGAAAATGTTGAACTTTTCTGTTTCTGCCCGCGTTTTCTGCCATGTGCCAGCCAATAAGAATTCGCCTAGATCCAGAGCGGTCATCCAAAACACAAGATGGCGTCCCATTTCGATGCTGAAGTACTTGTATCTTAGAGATTGGCATGTTCTATTCTTATTGTGTTATAAATTTGTATTCAATAAAAAAGAAAAATAAGAAAAAGGGATATTTTCTTAAAACCAACGTTTTTGTATTTAAAATAGTACTTACTCTTTAAATAGTACAGTTCGGGGATCTTCATTCAATTAATGCTGTGAAAATTCCATATTTTTCTCTTACTAGAAAAATGTTTTAAACACATAATCTATGCTTACGTTTTTAATTTCATGTGTTCTAATCAAAGTCGTCCTACTCATAAAATGAATGCTTATTTTAGCGAGAAATTATTTGGTATTCACATGTATTTTTTTTGCGCTGTTTCAATCATCTAATGTACCGAGCAATAAACGATTTAAAATGAAGACGATAGATGGCGCCTGCATCGTCTGTTCTGCGAGAAAATTCAGCTTTCCGCAATATAGAGTCGAGACCTAACAGTAGTGCCTGTTTATAAAACGGTCAGTCATGTTGCTCTTATATCGCATAGGACAGCGGTTCTCAACCTTTTAACCTTCGCGCCCCCCCCCCCCCAACAAAGGCTAACTTACGGTGGCGCCCCTCCTCACAATTTTCAGCATACATCCAGTGTTTAATCTTTAACAATGAACATTTAGTCGATTTTTTTACAAAATCGTTGTCGAATGTTATCAGTAAAGTTTGAATGATTATTTTAAGCGAAAATGGATAGATTTTAGAGCAAAAATGGGAATAAATAGGTTGATTTTTTTAAAAACATGTATCACTACTTGCTCTTTGGTTTTTCACGCCCCCCCCCCTGTAAACACTCTGCGCCCCCCTTGGGGGTCGCGCCCCACAGGTTGAGGAACGCTGGCATAATTTATATTTTTTATGGTCGAGATATTCCAATTACTTTAATGATTATAATCTCTAATCATCAAAATCAGAATTTATTATTTTTTTCTTTTCCAATGTCTCTTCGCAAAAGAACAGGGGAGAAATTTATTGTCTCTCGTCTCTTCCCTTCTGCCCTACTGATAAATAATAATAATAATTATTGGCGCCTCCCCTTTACGAATGCTGTCTCTTTCTGGCCAGCTGCAAAATTCCAGCGGTTTCTCTTCCGCTGTGAGAAGCGTATGTTGGGAACCTCTCAAGCTTTCCCGAATGAAAGATTTCTACCAGCATTTATTTTTAATTGCTTTAACGGCTCCTTCGCAACGGTCTTGAGCAGTTGTGGAGTTGGAAATTGTGTGGCAAGGTCCCTCACTTTAACCCATTTATGCCTAGCGTCCCTTTTTTGGGACGGCATTATCGCTATCATTCGAAAACGTTATTTATTTTTCCTAGCCTTTATTCGCGAGTATTGAACCTCAATTCCACAAAATATTTTAATATGGCCAAGTAGGATGTTCACATTTCAATTTTTATACATAACGATTTTAAATGAAATCATCCCTTGTTCAAAAAGTTGACATCAGAAATTTATCAATTACTTCTGGTGTTAGCAAAAATCGAAGAAAGTCGCAAAAATATCCAGGCACGAATGGGTTAACCCTTTATAAGGCGAGGGTATGTGCAGAGAGTCGAAATTACTTGGAATTTTTCTGGCCCATTTTTTAGAATTAATTCATATATTTTCCCTCTACTGTAATATCCTACGTGAAAATTGGAGAAACAAGTACTAAACAAACATAGAAATTTTGCAGGAGTATACATTAATTATGCACAAAATCAAAGTCGGAAAACTACCTCCTGCTTGTACACGGAATTAACCCATTTATGCCTAGCGTCCCTTTTTTGGGACGGCATTATCGCTATCATTCGAAAACGTTACTTATTTTTCCTAGCCTTTATTCGCGAGTATTGAACCTCAATTCCACAAAATATTTTAATATGGCCAAGTAGGATGTTCACATTTCAATTTTTATACATAACGATTTTAAATGAAATCATCCCTTGTTCAAAAAGTTGACATCAGAAATTTATCAATTACTTCTGGTGTTAGCAAAAATCGAAGAAAGTCGCAAAAATATCCAGGCACGAATGGGTTAAACCAGGCCTCTCAATTGGTCCTCTTTTTTTTAAATTCCTACCTTCATCAAAGTTTTATTTATATACTCTAGTATTTTAATGGTTTGATAGACGAAACCTTAACATCTAAAAGAACATTTAACAACTGTTGAAGAAGCAGAGCATTTTACTCTATTATTTATAGATGTAGGAATTTAAAAAAAAGAGGACCAATTGAGAGGCCTGGTTAAACTCAAAAATATATAATTAAAAGCGATGATTCTTATGCTCAATTTTCGAGTAATTATTCGAGCTTTCCTTAAAATTACGAATGAAAGAAAAGTTCATAAGCCAAATATTATTTAGAATCTAGACGTATAAAAAAAAATATACAACCAATAGTTATATTGGATGTATATTTTTTCTGATTTTGTTCAGTTACGAACAAAAATCAGAAAATTCGCTAATGAAAATTGATTTCTGTATTTAATAGACCGTAGGTGGTAAGTATTTTACCACTGCCTGATAAAGGGTTAAAGTGGGTCGACCTTCGCCACCGGAACGTGGGCACGTATGCCGTGCACGTCATAACTTTAATAGAAGTATGCTATCCAAGGTTTCGTTTTGTTTTGAGTGCGTATTGTAAAGTTTTAAAATGCATAATCCAGAAATTTTGTGATCTTCAGATGAAGTAAAATAAAAAAAAAATATGACTTGAAATGAGATATGTCCGTTGCTATCAATTTGTCGTCGATTTGCTGAATGTTTTATCCGTAAGGTTTGTGCTTCGTTTTCAAAATTTTTGTGTACTCTTTGTAAAGAAGTAAATGGCATGTACCATGAAATGTAAATTTCCTTTAATTGCATTATCGCGTGCACTAAGAAGGTGAATGTTTTTCTTACGGCATCATTGTACGACTTAAAATGTGATGGCTTCGTTTTTTTTTTTTTTTTTTTTTTTTTTTTCTGTGTGTGTGTGAATCTTCAGTGTGCGATTTTTTGCGTGCGTGTTTGGTGTGCGATAAAATCTACCTATCCAAGGCCCAACTTTGTGATTTATTGCATTGTAATGTTTCCACATTTTCATCCAAGCTGTAGTGAATAATAAATTGTACACAAGTTAACCAATACCACACGGTCCTATCCCTTGATTTAACAATACCATTTAACTATGCGAAAATATTAGGAAAAACTGTGAAAAATAATAGAAATAAATAATGTGTAAAATAAATTATAAGTTAGCTAAAGATGAACAGTTTTCGAATTTTTTTTAAGTAAAGTTTAACAAAACTTAATTTCCGATTTCTGTTTTTTGAGTCAGCCTGGTTTATTTTTTAAAATACCGTTTATGAGATCAGTCACATGTGTGATCTTAAAGAAACCTGAATTTACGGGATAGAAAAAACCCATTCTTTAACATACGATATTAAAAGGTTATCTAACTATAAGATAACTTTATCTTTAATACTCGGATTACCATATACAACAGCACAGGGTTCCTTTCCTTTAAAAATAGCGATTATATTCGACACAGGGTTGTGAAAGTATCAAAATAACTATGACTAAACTTAACAGAAATAACAGGGAAAAAACGTACAAAGCGCGCTTTGACAAATATTTTTCCGTAGTAAGGGACGAGTAAAGCTAAAAAAAAATAACAATTTATAATCCGTGAGGCATTTAATTCGTCGTCAAAAGTTAATCCCGTCGCATAGCAACTGTTTGCGTCATGATTCAGGAAACCTCCGTAGGCAAAATTACATTCTCAGAAAAAGAATTTGTTCCCGTAGAAAAAAAAAAAATAAAATAAAATAAAAAGTGACGTCAAATGGAATTATAACTCTTTCCTGATCTTGCATTAAATGTTTCGGCTATTTTTAAAGATATCGAGCTTCCAATTCTGAGAGGATTTATTGAGCTTCAACAATGGGATCTCGTGTAGTTTTATGTATCCGATACATTTGCAAAGGTCATGTGTTATTGGTAGCATTCACATGCCATATAAAGCGAGTATAAAATATTGATATTTCACATAGGTATAATACAAGCCAAAATATGCCTTTATTCAAGCGAACATAATCATTTAATGGTACATTGCAAAAAAATATCAGAAACATTTCAGCTAATGGTAAGGCGATTTTTTCGTAATTGTTTATCACAAAATTTGTGAAATATTTATGATGGGTTGTTTAAAACAAAAAAGTCTGACCAAATTTTCCGGAGTTGTATCTAAAGTTTCTCGGTAAACAATCATGTTGCAATTTTGCAAACAATTTCAGTTATCTCATACATGTCAAAGAATTTTATGAAACTTTTCGAATTTTTTTCTAGTGTAACTCCGTAGCTTAAAATTTTCATTACACTGACTGTCTGATAAAAAAAAAAAAACTCGTAAATTTAAAGCTCGCACTTATCAGCTGTTATCGCTTGCAACTGGAGGTTTCCTTAAACCGTTTTTTAATCACATTAATGTCTAGAAATGCTGGAATGAGAAAAAAACAATAAAGAAAGACAATGTGTTTCAAATGATTTAATTTGCCTTTTAAAAATATTTCCAAACTTTGCAGCCTGGGAGCTCTTGCTTGTGATTTGTGTGATTATAAAATATATATATACAGGGTGTCCAGCCTTAATGTGACCCAATAGCTAATTCCCGAACCGTTGGGTTTAGATATGACTTCCAATTTGAAAAGTGTATTTAAAAAGGCAAAGAATATTTTTACGTGCTTTTCGAACCAAAAAACCCCCTTTAAAAAAAATTACAAAAAATAAATTTTTATGTGGTCCCCAGGTCCTATCACTTATATTTAGGAAAAGATGCAGTACACAAAAACAAAGTAAAAAGAAAAAGTTTCATTTTATTACGATAAAAACTGACCGAGTTATGGAACTTTGAAAATCATACATTTCATCCATTTTCTCAGTCATTTTCAAGTAGCTAGTTAGGGACCGTCTTGAAAATGACTGAGAAAATGGATAAAATGCATGATTTTCAAAGTTCCACAACTCGGTCAGTTTTTATTGTAATAAAATGAAACTTTTTGTTTTTACTTTGTTTTTGTTTACTGCATCTTTTCCTAAATATAAGTGATAGGACCTGGGGACCGTATAAAAATTTAATTTTTGTAATTTTTTTCTAAGGGGGTTTTTTGGTTCGAAAAGCACGTAAAAACATTCTTTACCTTTTTAAAAACATTTTTCAAATTGGAAGTGCATATCTAAACCCAACGGTTCGGGAATTAGCTATTGGGTCACATTAAGGCTGGACACCCTGTATATATATATATATGTATTGTAAATCTTTTATAATCTAAAAGACATGCTTCACCGAAGAACCCTTAATTTAAGGTATTTTTAAAAATAAAATACGATGTAAATACTATCTATAGAAACATAGAACGATGACGAGTTAGGTAACTACATCCACAATTAATTTGTTTATTAACAATTATGGTAAAGTGAAACACTACTTACTTTTCCTTTTGGATTCTTTTGGAACCGTACTTTTAGGGGAAAAAAAAAAATATTTATTTCCAAAAACGCTTCGTAGAGCAACTGGTAAAAAACAGATAAATATTTTTTTCACTTTTTCCCCTTCGCTTAAAAAAAAATATGATCCCTTAGGTCTTATATAACCTAAATTTTCTATCGTATTCGTTATTGTTGTTACGTCTTTATCTTTAACACCCATGACTTAGCTTTTCCTTTTCTATAAACAAATCCATCTGAATGGATCAAGCATAAAGCCTCTTCAGGCTTGCCTACAAAGAGAGTAAAGTCGCAGTTCTTTTCGGTTACTACAAAATCTAGAGAAACAGGTAGAATTTGGATAGAATAAAGACCACAGAATGGGCAATACTATCTGTTAGTGAGCAAAAGTCGATACAGCTTAAAATATTTTTATTTACACAATTAAATTTAGAAATTCATAGCTAAACCTTTTTAAAAGTACACAGTAACAATTCAATTAATCCAAGTTTTGAGCAACAGAATAAGCAATTGTTCTTGGGGGATTATAAACTACGGCATATAAAGAAATAAAAACGTTAAGCCAAGCATAAAAAATGCAAAAACAAGTGTCTCTCCTCCAGAGACCTCATGATTTAATAATAGCAGTTGGAAGCCTAAAGGCCTTTGCGGAGATCCAGAGACATGTCGAGGGTAGCAGTAGGGTGCCAATGGCGGAACCAATTCTTCAACAGTGTAACCATTTCCTTTAAAAAGGTGGTGATACTCCGCTATTAAACCAACAAAAGATAATTGGGGACCGTGAATAATATTGCGATTTCGCACATCCCCCATCTGTTGTTCGGTAGAGGGCACCCCAAGTGTCGCTGCCAGTCGCAGCTTCCTAACCATGTCAAATTTCCCCGTTCAAATACATTGTAGTCGCGACGGTCTCTGGATCTCCGCAAAGGCCTTAAAAAGGCCATTGCCCACACCCAGGGGTTACCGCTGTTACGATGTATTTGAACGGGGATATTTGGCCGCACTTTCCGCCAGGCGACAGCGGACACCCCAAGACCGAACAATAGATGGGGTGTGAACCCGCAATATTATCCACAGTCCCCAATGACCTTTTGTCGGTTTAATACAGGAGTATCTCCCTCTTTCTCTGCGGTGGGAAAAATTTATTGCTTACAAGTGAGAATTGGATAAGCGGCTAGCGGTTCCTTCTCGATGTGGAAAGCGGCCTTAGAAGAAGACATCCCACGAATGCAATGAAGCACAAGAAAGAACATACCACAGCTGTTTTGTTAGCCATCTGTATGAGAAATCGAAGAATCTGGAAGTGGAAAACGGAAATTTTGCATTAAGCTGTGTCCTCGCACCAGAGTCTAAAGGTTTTAGCCTTATAATTTGGTCAATCTGTCTACTGTGAATACATACCCGTTACAGCACTTGAAAACATTAATTTTGGAAATATGAATTTAGGGTAGAAATTGTTAAAATGTACACCCGCAAGGAAAGTTTAAGAACCATAACTCAGTTGACAAGTTAAAAAAGTTAGTTTTAAAGTATTATTATAATATGCTTGTGTGATTAAACTTATAATAACATCCACCTGATAAAACTTTTATGCCTGCATCAGGAGCATAAAGGTAAATTTTCAGGAGTTTTCATATTTTTTGGGGGGCAAAATCGCGAAACGTAAAATAAACATAAATTTGCATAAAACGATGATTTTGATTTAGTGCTTTTATTTACAGAGAGATTGGTACGTAGAAGGTAAATAACATTTTGCTAGACTTTTGAGGAATCTGCGACATCGCGTTAATTCTGCTACTGGTTAACAAGATTCAACGATAAAATTATATGTTTGACACAATTTTCTTCCCCGGAGCGCATGCGAAATTTTGTGGGTTTGAGAATTCTCAAAATCCTTATAAACGTAAGCACTTAGCACCCAAAAGAATGAAGTTGGTATTTGTAATGTTGTAGAATAGGAAAATAATTGCAGAGTATAACTATGGGAGGCAGTGGCGTAGCCAGAGATTTTTCATACGGGGGGGGGGTTACGACTACTGCAACTCACATTTATGAATACATGTGTGTGATAAGAGAGTAAGAATATACGTTTTGTATTGCAAAACCTTCCTCTGGGGGGTTGTAATCCCCCCATCCCCCCCCTTGGCTACGCCCCTGTGAGGGTATATATAGCAGTCTCTTAAAAACACGATGCAAATATTTAGTTTTCATTCTTTCGGATTGTACTTTGTTCATACTGCATGAAACATACATTGGTAAAATATGAAAAGATTACTGTAATTTTTTTAAATAAGAGTAAAAATTTAGAACTTAATACTTAAGTTAAATAATCTGATTTAAATGTTTGCTCTTAGGATGATTTATAAAAAAAAAAAATCCAACAAGCCATAAAAATAACGGAACTAAATTCCATTTTAAAAATATTTTATAAATTAGTGTATTTGGCTCAGCTTCGTTTACACACCGAAAGGGCAAAAAAGACACTTTTATCATTCATGACACAAGCAAAAGTTTTAAATATCTAACTGAAACACAGCATACGTATTGATAAACAATATCAGTAAAATTTTAAAATGTCCTAAAAAGATGAAGAGAATTGTTTCAAGTCGAAACACTTGTCAGCTTAAACGAGGCCGAATGATAATGTGCCGAAAATGTTATGATATCCCCATAGTTATTTAACAACTAAGAAAAATCATTAAAAAACAAATAGGATTTGGAAGATCTCGAAAGCTCCTTTCAGGTCCTTGTTGTTCACATAGCTGTTCCTAAGAACAAAAATGTCTTAGGGCTCATTCGTAAGCGAACGCAAGGCCACTCGTGCAACTACCGTAATTTATGGAAGAAACGCCGCGGCGTTTATGAGTATAAAAGTTAAAAAATAGTAAGTGCGCCGTTTCTACCGGGTGCGGCGTTTAATATATTTTTAATTTTCATAAGCCGATCTTCTACGAAAATCGTAAAATTCATTTAGTTATAATTGTCTCAAAAGATGGTGCCAGTTGCCATTGCCCTCCCCAGAGCGCCCCAGACATGCTCTGTAGGGTAAACATCTGGAGATCTGGCTGGCTAATGCATCCAGCGAATATCCTCACTCTCTAGAAATTCTTCGACCTGAAGAGCTCTATGTAGCCACGTATTATCTTCTTACGTACTAGTTTTAAAATGGGTGTTCATAAATGCTCATTTTTTTTTTTAATTTGAAGCTATTTTACCTTTATTCTTAACCCATCAGCGCCCGACATTTTTTTAACACATTCTCCAAATTTTGCCGATGCCAAACGGCAGTGACAAACGCCAGAAGTGATAAACAAATTTCTGACATTTGTTAGTATGAAGAATCCCAGACAGCACATAAGTTTAAATCAAGCTTGACATTTTTTTAAATTTGACGTATTAATGCAAGCTTGACATTTCAATTCATTTTAAGCTTGGAGCAAGCACGGACATTACAAAGAAATGAGTCAGCAAATATTTTCCCGCCGAATTTAAGTCATTTGACAGTCAAACTTGAATACAACTTGATTACTGCTTGATTTGGAAAGCGAAACTGGAAGTTGCGCACGCATTCTGGAATCCACACAGAAGCAGACTACAGTAAGTTTGAATCAACCTTGCTATGCCAAGCTTAATGCAAGTTGGGCAAGTGTAAACTTGAACACTTGACGTTGACTTGAATTAAGCTTACACGCTTGAAATATCAAGCTTAATGCAAGTTTGATGCAAATTTTCTGTGCTGTCTGGGAAATAAAGAAAACCGCTTTTTTTCACTCATGCCCTTCAAATGAATATTCTAGACGTACTATATTCTTGCTGTCTTGACCAGAGCATATGTTAATTTCTCAATTTGTTGCAATCTGAGAGTATGACTTTCATATATTGCTGTTTAAATTACAAAAACGGAATTTTGAGAATAGTGTGTGCTAAGTGAAAAAATCTCACGAACTATTTTTTGAAATTTTACGCTTATGGAAATCTATCCTCTCTCCGAATCAACCCCAGTAGCACAGCAATTGCGATATTGGCCAACCTCGTCAGACGCCGGCGAAAATCAGTCGTTTGTCTCGATTTTGGCCAATATTGCCCAACATGAGTGTTGCGATATTGAAAGTTTTAAAACGTGTGCTGCTTTTAATTTTACATTATGCTTATTTCCCTATCAGTAGAGTCTATAAATCACACATAACATTTTAATTTTGATTCATCTCATTTAAAAATAAAAGATGTAGATCTGCATTGGGTAATACTGATCCATCTCGCCAAAAAACGGCGTTACAAGCATAACAGTCACTCCAAACTTTGATCATTTCACCTCGAGTCAGATTTGCATAATGGTTAAGACGCTGGCTTCCCACACCTTAGGTCCAGAGATCGATCCCAGTCGCGGATGCTAGACGAAAGCAGATTGATAATATAAATTTGAGGTTTCAGCGTAGAGAGAAAAATGTGTTGAAATGTAAAATATATGGGGCGAGTTCGCCGACCGGCAACCCATGTATTTAGGAAATTTTTTTAGAGTGTAGTAAGTTTGAATCAAGCTTCCCCTGTCAAGCTTGATATGTCAAGCTTAATGCAAGTTGGGCAAATGTAAACTTGAACAAGTGATTCAAACTTACACCCTCCAAAAAAAGTATTCGAGCAAGAGAGAAATTTCCTACGCTGGTTTCGTTTATTAAAAATTATTTATCATAGAATATGAATTAGGCTATGTATAAATAAGACTTTCCATATTTCTTTCAAGTTGTGCGTTTTCCAAAAACTCAATTATTATTCGTAAATCTAAAATAGGAAATTTCTCTCTTGCTCGAATACTTTTTTTGGAGGGTGTACATTAAGCTTACACGCTTGAAATTATCAAGCTTAATGCAAGTTTATTGACTTGATAAATCAAGCTTCCTGCAAGTTTGATGCAAACTTTCTGTGCTGTCTGGGATATACCGTAAAATTCAGCATAATCCTCCCCCCTAATAATCTTCCCCCTCCCAGATTTTATCATTTCGTTTGCTCTTAAAATACCGAATAGAGCTATTTCACCTACGTCACACCTTAGCAACCAACTCTTTTTGGTCAAACGTTCGTTCATTTGAGAATGGTCATTGGCCGTAAACGTGGTTTTGTATCCCTAAATATCCGACTTGACCTAAAAAAAAATTTAGTGACGTCACGTGAAAATACTCTATAAACGCCCCCTTATGTGTATTCATACAGGTCGTCGCGTGCCGCTCAGACTCAGAACGGCTTTGCTCCACAGCTCTTTTCCTTTTTGAATCTTTGGCTGCGCGCGCACGAGCTTGCGGAGCCGCAGTAAATGTGCCAATGAAATCTCGCCATATGCCAGTGAAGTGTGACGTTAGAACAATGCTCTCAGTTTTGCTTCGCTGAGTGACGTCATCGCGGCGTCATAGTAGTACGGAACGGACTGCATGAATCCAGCTTCACTTGAAGATAAAGGGGGCGCTTGAACGGTATATTTTCCCGAATTTTATCATTTATCCGCCTCCACAGAACGCGGTTTTCCTTAAAGAGAGTGTGTAGGGGGGGGACACTTTTGCGGTAATTCTTTTTCTAAAAATAGGAATAATACAGTGAAAGATTCTGATTTTATTGTGTAATCACTGGGCACTTTGTGGAAACCAGACTTAGAGAAATTATAAAAGGAAATTAAATTAATGCTGAAATATTTTTGCGGCCAACAAATTTAGCGATCGTCTAAAAATTGATCGCTGGGCGTTAATGGGTTAAAGTTAACTGAGTGTAATTAGTTGAAAAACTAAATAAACTGAGGCAGGAGTCAGTTCATTTAGTTTTCGACTGTTAGTTCACAGTTCCTTTCGTTCTGATAGGCCGTTTTGTGGTAAAGAAACAACATCACCTAGGCAACAAAAGTCAACAAAGTGAATTCATGCTTGGAAACCGGCAGCTAGGAGGTTAAGCGCCTGTCCTACTCCACGACAATCGCCTGCGTGTACGGTCGTGGTATAAAAAATTTCCTTTCTCTGTCATTTTGAGTACTTTTTGTTACAAAAGTCATTCTTAAAGTCGATAGAAATTAAGACCACTAATCACACCTGTTACAGTTTTTACACAAATCCGGTGGCACCAGCTCATGACTATACGAACAAGCAGTTTATTTCAAAATTTTAAAATACAATTTGACATTACAATATTTGGACGAATACATACTTCCATAGGTTAACGGGATTTGGACCCAAAACCAAACTGCTTACATACCAGTAATTTCTAAAATCTATTAATTCAATACTGGCAGTCGCTCTTTTCCAGGGTTGCACAAATTTAGCATTTTCAATGTATTTCGCAAAAATATTTCAACATTATTCTATTTTACTATCTTAATTTCGTGAGTAATAAATTAGCCTTCCAGAAAGCATTTTGGAGTGACAAACACTGATCTTCGTGCAACTGGACTATTTCAGCTTTTTGTACTAGTTTTTAAGGAAAGATTACAGTTTCTTTATGCTATTGATTTCGGTAATTTATCACTACAAGCCTCAGCATAAGTAGAACAGCGGTTCTCAAACTTTTTTTTTTCCTGGGACCCATCTTCACCTAATCTTTCTTTTCCGCGACTCCTCGATAACCAATATAGGCTATATAAAATACAACACATAGTTTTCATATGCCTTTTGGAAAAATAACCACTGGCGGAGCGCACATGTTTTAAGGAAAGATTTTACCTTACCCTATTACCTTATTTCAATCAATACCGTAGCCAGGAAAAAATTTCGGGAGGGGTTTTCAAGTTGTTGCGGGTTGGGTTTGAACGCCCCCACCCCACCCCCTTGGCTATGGTCTTGATTTTAATATAGGCCTACATATTATCTGAATTTCACTGTCCGAATTTTTTTATTAATTCAATAAAGTATCATTTTGGAGCAAAGGCTTTTTAAATGTTTTCCTTT
The DNA here is from genome assembly GCA_038373885.1 of Cheiracanthium punctorium. Taxonomy (NCBI): domain Eukaryota; kingdom Metazoa; phylum Arthropoda; class Arachnida; order Araneae; family Cheiracanthiidae; genus Cheiracanthium; species Cheiracanthium punctorium. The sequence continues at coordinate 52,574 of JAWZYV010013831.1, read as the reverse complement.
TTTCTCAAAGTTGTATATTTTTATAGAAAAAAATTTAGTTTAGTTTAAAAGTAATTGGTTTTGATATTACTGAGCTTTCAATAGTTTTATCGTGTTCAAAGGAACTGCTGAGAAAACACAGTTGAAATTAAAAACCAGTTACCCTTTTACCGGCGCAATTAAGTAAAGCCAGAGATATCGACTTAAAATTGTCTTTTCTCTTTTAGTTAGACAATAAACGGTTAATTGTGATTAATGGGATATAAAAGAAATATGATAAAATTTAATAAACACTAACCGTCTGGGTCTTCATCAGAAGTTAATGAGCCTTCTTCCAAAGACAAAACTGAAACAGTAATGTAATTCTTTGAAAACACACTTTTGGGAAAATCTAATCCATTAATCCTAAAACTACTGCTCATAATTTTTTTTCGTTGGCTCAATATAGTGGTCAAGTGAGTGGAAAACTAGCCATTTAAAAACAATCTTATTTTAATAAAATATTGAGTCTTGATGTAAGCTGACTAAATGAAGTATTTAGTAGAGATTTTTCAAAGAAATGGTCATTATGAATTAATAAACGAACAGTAAAAATAAAATTATTTTTAAACTAAGTGTCGGCAATAGATAAAGGGTTAAAAAGAACTGAGTGTAAAGAATGAAGACTTTATATCCTACTTAGTCATGGAATATTATTTTGAAAGTTAACACTTATGTGTGTGTGAATTAATGCTAGGAAAGCTAAACCCTTTGTATTGGTTGTCAACATCTGTAAATGAACATTTTATGGGCACCAATGTCTATATAGAAATCCATGCTTATCTTATCGCAATGATGAAACGGTGGCTAATAGTAAATTCTTTAGAACAAAAACAAAATTTCTTTTTTTATTGAAACTTAACGCGTTACAGAATTTGAAATTAATAGATTTGCTTCTACGTTCCTGTAACATACAACGATTGAGCGAATAATTTTTACTGACTCTGTAGGTTCTGAGTAAAAGCACACTTTTTGCAATACTTATTTTTATTTACATAAAGTACATCGAAAATCCACAATATGAATACATTTTTACAAAATAAGTATTAAATTAACACACCCAAACTTTGATATTTTCAGTACTCTTTCATTTCACATTGAAAAAGCCACAGGATAAGTATCACTTATCATTCGGCATAGTTTAAAAATGAAATGAAAACCTATATTACAACCTACATAAATGACCAGCACAGATATTTATCTAATGTTTGCTTTGTACTCCGATGGATGGCATACATTTCAGAATATAATTTAAAACAATCACAGCTATCATCAACGGCAAGTCAATCAGCTAAAGTCTATATAATTCCATAACGGCTGCGGTAAAACGCTCCATCATCAACAGTATTTATAGAACGGAATTCACAAGTAGAGTTTAAAAAGGTACATACATTGAAATTACATTTCAGTTTATTACAAATCCTACAACACCATTACTAATTGTAGTACGCAAATTGTTGCTGAACACTACTTAAAAAAACTGTCAGAACATCGATTAACTAATGTAGAAAAAAAATTCTTGAACTAACATATGCCAGAACTGTGGGTTGTTTTACTGTAGGACGCAACTCTGCTTCTAACACCGTAAGAATGCAATATGCCGTTGTACACACTAGTGAACACGTATCTTAAGAAATTCACGAGGATATTAAAACTGGTATTAACAATTGAGATGATTGCACTGATTATTAGGCTGTACAATATACTTCTCTCAGTCTGGTTTAACTGAGGGAAAATCAAGATAATTCCACTCACTAGAGTAAAGAAACAAAGAGCTCCAGCAGCAATTAGTCCGATAATTTGCATCATTTTGAAAGTAGAACCTGGAAATAAAGAACTAAGTTTTATTAGTATAATAAAAATCAAGCTTATTCACAGTTTGAAAGATTTTTAAGAGTATTAAATTTAATTAAATGGTACAAATTATAGTACAAAGAAAATTTCCGAAATTAAAACTTTACAGAATTTATTAAACCATCACGTTTTCAAATCTTTACGAAATCACTTTGTACACTTAGCACAGCAAAAAGTTGGTCATTTAGGGAATTACGTAGTCGTCATTTTATCAAACTTTACTCTTCTTTAAACAATCCATGTACTAAAACCAACGTTTTATTACATGGTATTCAATTCAATCTAGAGTGTCAAAAAGAATTACCTTTAGAACATAAACCTTATTAAATAAATGTAATCCTATACATTTTTTTCAAGCAATAACGTTCTATATTTCACGAAGTTCATTACTAGTTTAAAGAAAAAAAAATAGTTCAGTAAGTTTATTATTACAAACACGGAAGATAATTTAACATGTGTAGTATCGCTGATATTTTTGTCTGCCGAACCTAACTGAGCTGTAAAGGAATTAAAATTGGATGTTTCCAAAAATAAAATTCTTAACCCTACAAGGCTTAATTTTTCTTCTGTGTCTGAAATAAATATATGTGATAATGTTAGTGATTATTATTTGGGGAAAAATAGTTTAAAAAGTAATAACCTAATGTTTTAGTAGAAAATCAACTTTTTATTTCAGTTTTGTATCCGGTACACTGGGCCGTAGCTATAATTTTTTGGAATTTATTTTGAAATTTTAGTATCCAATTATTTCTTGATAGGACGAACTCCAACACACAGTCTTTTTTTCCGGGTCAAAGTTCATTGCTAATTATTTTTTTGTTAGTTTCCTAAAATAAACAAAACCACATTCGAAAGGTGACTGTTCAAATTTGAATCAGTTTTGGCAATACCATGAACAGTAAGTACATCTACACGCTAAAGCCTCAATTGTATCGTTGCCATGTATGTGTGAATACCCTTAAAAACTACTAGTAAAAACTAGTGTTTTATAGACGTAGAGGAATAATTAAATTGGCTGTTCTACATATGGCACCAGATGCCTTGTAGGGTTAAGAATTCCTTTGTATGATCAGAGCCGCTTTAACAAGGCCCCTGGCGCAGTAATTCATTTCAGAACTGTACTACGTTTTCGGCAGTGTTCCCATCTCTCAAAAAATTTTCTCCCTAAAGCTCCAAACAAAAACCCCTAAAATCCCCACCCTTCCCGGTGGAAAAATCCCGTGAAAATATCCCCACCCCCCCTGTTTCCAGAGTCTTGGAATATTTTTGATAATATTTTTTCTTATCTGTAGCTTTGGGCATTTTAATTAATTGCTTGCTGATACACGAAGAAATCAAAAACGTAAACAATATTCTATGTATTTTTAGTAAACATAACCACAGTATAACTATAAAAATTCTCATACTAATTCTCACAGGTATGTTTATATTTGTGGTTAACACTATAGTGACATTCGCGTTTTATTCAACTCTGCACTCTTAGTAACAAGCAACCGTACTAGAAGATGTCACTATGCCGCTATGTCAGAAATGAATGTGATTGGCTAGATTTGGTTATTTCCGAGCCTATAGCATCACATCTTCATATTTTTAAGTTAAAAATGAATATTCAAAGTTAAAAAAAAACTGAAAATACCCTAAAAATATAATACCCCTAAAAAACCCCATTCGACTCTTTTAACTCCTAAATTTGGGGGGGAAACCCCTAAGTTGGCAACCCTGGGTTTCGGGTTCAACTCTCGGCCTCGGGGTTCGATCCCCGACTGGGCGTGGCTGTCATTGTGTCCGTCCCTTCATAGGGGGTGATATTGGTCCCCCCACTATGTGCGTGCCCCCATAAATAAAAAGACCAACAACTCCGGTCTTAATAGTGACCAATGCCCTCAAGGCAGAGCCCCGCTATTGGGAAGAAAAAAAAAAAACTTTCTTTTGTTTTATGACAGCAAGCGTGGACATTCTAATTTTGACATTTTACGTGATTCTTCTGGGAAACTACACGCTGAATTGCTTTAAAGCATTTTTTCTAACAGAAGTAAACCTAAGTAAAGTTACAATTTTATTTTCATCCCACTTTAAAAATACATTTTAGGGTTAATGCAGCCTAGCCTTATTAATGCGAAACCTCTCAAGATGAAATTCCGATTTACATGAAACACATGCTTGGTCCCGTAAAATCACATTTCTTTATGTTTTTACAAATTCAGTTTATCAGATAACATGAAATTCTTTTAAAGCGAAGCAGTTAGAGCGATCCTTTAGATAATGTTTCTTTCGGCTGTAGCGTTTTGGAGTTAATAATGGATTTAGAGCTTCGTTGATTTGTTTTCTACTGGTCGATTCCAGAAATTGTGAAATTACGTATTGAACAAAATATCTTAACTCTATGATACTTCTCAAGTAAACCTTAAAGTTTAAGAAAATACAAAACGATTTGTTTACTATTAAAAGGCATTTTCTATTTATAGACAAATATATGTCTCATCATCTCTTGACTTTTTACCTAAAGTACAAATTATCATGCTGAAATATATATAACCTAACAACTGAACCTAAGTAACCTAATAACTAACCTAACCTAATAACCTAAAAACTGAACTTCGAAAATTCTGGAAATGGCGGAGAGGAAGTTTTTCGATGTCTACATTCTCAAAGGTTGTCTGTATTGCATTCGACAAATACACAAAGAGATTATCAAACATCTGTTCCGAAATGCAGGGGAATTGTCTAACATGGCAAGGGGGAGGGGGGAACAGTAGCGTACTAGAGAAAGGGCTTAGACTCTAGTCACCACACACGGGTGGTGCTCTTGTCGAATGTAGGAAAAAACGCGAACGGTAAAAACGCGAACGGAAAAAACGCCAAACGGAAAAAACGCGAACGGTAAAAACGCGAACGGAAAAAACGCCAAACGGAAAAAACGCGAACCGGAAAAAACGCGAACCAGAAAAAAAGAATATCCCCCCCCCCTCAGAATAATAATTTTTATTTAAATATTGACATGAACTTATTTTGTTTTGTAGTAAATACGATAATGGCATTTAATCAAATATTGGACTGCCTCAAAATTCTTTTGTTTTTGAAGTTAAGGAGCCACTTTTTATATTTTGAGAGCATATATCTTCATATTAATCAGGGAAATTTACAACATTAAATAAAAAGTAATTAATTGCTTTTAGCTAGTCAAGCTACTTGTCAAGGTCATGAAAGCCGTGTCCCTTCCAAGAAAGAAATAGGGGAGATTCCCCGGACAATGGGGACCGGGGACTATGGGAGATAGCGTACCGGAAAACGCCTAAGGCAAGATGAACAAACAGGTTTTTTTTTAGGTTGAGGTTCGTACTGCACAGATTTTACATTCAAGAATATTATATCCAGAAAAACATTTAAAAGCTGTGCGGTCATGGGCGCACCCAAGGAGAGGGCTATGGGGGCTAAAGCCCCCCCCCTAAACCTGGAGTGTTAGATGTGAAAAACTTTGAAAATTGTCACTAACGAATTATAATATTTTACCTTAAAAAATTGTCTTCAAATTATTTCTAATTTTTTTTTTTGGGGGGGGGGGTTAATTAAAAGTGGGGTAATGTTGGTTTTTAAATAAATACTTACAGTTAGTGCGTAAATTACCAACTTTTAAAGTTAGAACTGGTAAGATTAGATATTGGTTGAAAAAAAGACTATGAAAAGATTGGGCTTGTGTTCTATGGGCAAGTGGTAACGAATATTTTGAAGTTATAATGGAGTTATAGCTATAATCGAGGTCACTTATAACCTAGTTTGGCAGTATTTGTAACCCCCCCCCCCTAAACCAAAATCCTGAGTGCGCCACTGTGTGCGGTAATAAATATATTTTATCACAGTTTAAAAAATTAATTTTTATATCAATTATTCTGTTGAGAAAGATACAATCATTGTATTGAGATTTTTTTTAAAACAAAATTTTCAAAATTATTTAAAAGGGTATTTTTAGCGTTAAATAGAAACTCAATTGATTTCAAACGATTTATTAAAATTTGAATGAAATTTAAACTCGTAATCATTTGATTTTTCTCCGCTAGAGTATTTAAATCATTTTTATTTCCTAGTTTTATGTTATCTAAACAGTAATAAATTATATAAAGGACATTAAAACATATACAAATTAAAATCAAAATATTTAGTAGATTAGAGCCATGTGCCTTTAATAAACTGAAATTGATCACAATTTTTTTTAAAGAATGGGGGGGGGGGGAGTGTTTGCCTTTACACCTTCTCACCTTTAAAAGGGGAGACTTTAAAAATGCACGAGATTTAAAAATTCTCCTGAACATAATAAAATAGAGAAATAGTTTAATTAATGAATTATTAATTTACCAAGTTTAATTAATTAATTACTAATTTAACAAACTGAATGTTCAATTTGTTTGTATTCTTAGGACAAGGACCAGAACTAGTCATTCCGCAACAAATTGTAGCAGTTGCGAAAATTTTAAGTACCATCTCTCACCTACCAAGATCACCCTAAAAAAGAATATCCTATCACACCGTTTTAACATGCACGTTCTCTGTAATAAATTCTGACCTTCACTTTATTCCTTACCAACCATGGCTTATATTTACTGGCTTTCTTTTTATATGTGCAAGATTTTATTTTGATTCATCATAATTCATTCTGATTCATCTTGTTAGCTTTTCGGTTTTAAATTATTAGAATAATGAATGATTTATCAGTATATATTTATGTATACATATTTTTGTTTTTTAAAATATTCATTGTAAGCATGAATACTCTTATTTTAAAAATGCTTTTTTTAATTAAATCATGGTATTAATAAGTCAACAACTAATAAAAACAACTTAAAATAAACTCTTCAAATTAAATGTTTGTGTAATTGTAACTTTTCAAACAAATTTTCATTTCTAAATGCTAAAAACTCCTTTTTACAGGAATTTTATCTTTTAAAAAATGATTTAAAACTTATTTCTTAAAATATAAAATATTGGCTATTTATAACACTGATTAAAATTAATGGTTAATTTGTTTTGTTAGAATAGTTTTAATAATTATATTTTTGCTATTATTGATATAGCAAAGCTTATTGCCCCCTCACCAACTTTGATTAAACATATCTGTAAGCCTTCTTAGAAGAAAGAGGGCTGTATAAAAAATACATGTTTCTATTTATTTACATTTAATATTCAGAAAATTTTATTTGATACCATAAAATAACTATGTAATTTATTCTATATGTCTATGATCAACATTTAAAGAAGAAAACTCTATAGGTCAGGGTTTTTAGGACAACCTCGATAACAGTGTTTGGAAGTGATTATGATTTTTATTTAATATTAAATATATTAAACTTTTTACTTTCACTGTAAATTATCATGAAAGTTATTTATGTTTTGTGGCAGATCTACACAAGGATTGTTTGCCAGGAGAGGTCAGCTCGCGTCACTGAATGTGTCGCTTAGAGCTACATATACGTCCTTCCCGTAATTTCCCGCTAGAATTTGGAACCTCATCAGAAGGTGGGGGACTTCTGAATATTGACACCCCTCGGAAACTGCTAGCGACCGCCGAGAGGACTTTCGTAACCACGGATTTAACGTGCACGTACGCCACATGTACACGGTGGTCTTTAGTAGTACGCCGGTATCGAACCCACAACCTTCCGGTTACGAATCCAACGCCTTAACCACTGGGCTACCACGGCCCCTTCTACCCAAGGATTGGCTGCTTAATTTAGACATGCCTCGGGTGGAGGACTTTTTGAGGGGTCCTAACCCGAATTCACATTACAGATGGAGAAAGTGGCCGCGCGGTAAGCCAGAACCCTATACCTATACATTAGTCTTTTACTAATTGTGATGAAATTAGTAAAAATTATTTATTCTACAATGTGAAAGCTACTTGATTACATTTTTAAAAAATTTTTATTAGATAAATTTATATCTTATAAAGCTCTCTTCTTTATAAAACTTACAGCTTATTAAACTTTTAAGATAAACTGAAAAAAAAACTTGCTGAAATACGCAAGACTGATAAAGTATAAATATTTAGAAGGATAACTTATCAAATATTGAACTATTCATATATGAATAAAATACAGCAAGAAAAAAAAAGATGCAATAAATCTATTATTACAATTAATATAACTTGATGTAAAACTGTGAGAGTATTATTAAGAAAAGGGAAAATACTATACTATTCACTTTCGCTCAACGAATAAAACATTTTTGCATAAAATACTTTGCATTACATTAAAAATAAAAAAATAAATATTTTAAAGAAAACCTAGTATTTAGAAAGAATTTAAAACCACAACCTATTGGGAATGAGAAAAATTGTTTAAACGAGTCGTTTAAAAAATAAGCTTGTTCCAATTAAGCTAGTCTGACAGTGAAAGTTGTTGGTTTTTTTTTTTTCTTTCTTTTTTTTAAGAGAAACAAATATTCTCTCAAGTCACAGACTGGAGTTTCTTTTTGCATTTTTAAGTGGAACGGTTAAAACGACCCTTCAAACAAATGTTTAAAATAAAAAGATTTGGGGACAGAGGGGACCCCCCCCCCCTGTAACCCCCTCTCCCGATTGCGATAGTTCATATGTACAATATGCTTAGAAAACTTGATAACAATAGCTTTTTTAGACAAGGATTATCACCGCTCCCAGACCAACTGAAAATTTGGAGGGTCACATGAAGATTTGAGGGGGTCACATGTCGAATTTAAGAGCAGAAAAGGAAATTTCTTTTAAATTTTAAAACAAACGTCCGTTTAAAAATTTTTAGACGAAGTGGGAGGAAAGGGGGATACAGCCCCCCTTGTGCCCCCCCTCTTCGACCCTACGCCTATGGTTCGAATGTATTGTACTCTTAGGAAAACCTATTAACAATAGCTTCCTAAGGAAGGCTCATCACTGCTCCAGACCTACTGAAATTTTGGGGGTGCACAGGAAACATTTGAGGGGGTCACATATCGAATTTAGAGCAGAAAAGAAAAGTTTCTTTAAAATTTCAAACATGTTTATTTTTTAAGAAATTGACGATATAGTTCGGGGGGGCATGCCCCCCCCCTGTGCCCCCCTCTTCGACCCTACGCCTATGGTTCATATGTATTGCACTCTTAGGAAAACCTATTAACAACAGCTTCCTAAGGAAGGCTCATCACTGCTCGAGACCTACTGAAATTTTGGGGGTGCACAGGAAACATTTTCACATATCGAAATTTTAGAGCAGAAAAGAAAAGTTTCTTTAAAATTTCAAACATGTTTATTTTTTAAAAATTGACGAAATTGTTCGGGGGGGGGGCACAGGGGACACGTGACCCCCTGTGCCCCCCCCCAACCGACGATACGCCTATAGTTCATATGTTAAATGAATCATGTTGGCGTTTTTACCGTTCGCGTTTTTTCCGCACACCGCTCTTGTCCGCTGTGAAACCAGGAATTTATCCATTCCAGTGCTGCATACTAATCTTTAGCTCTTCAATTCCTGTGCAACACAGCCCAAGTCTAGTAGTGTATTCCTCCCCATACTCCCTTTGTCTGATACTCTGAGTGCTTAAGAGATAAGCTCATCTTTGCCACCCTGCATGAAATGCCGTGACACCCACACTTCCACAATAAAGAAGATAGCAATGACAATTTTTAAAAGAAACATGACACGACCAAAAAGGAAAGACCACAAGCGCTTCAATCCAATTCATCAAACTGTGCCCCTCCTAATTGTATTCACGCTTGCTATCCGGGGACTTCTGTAAAAGGGGATTAAATTCTTTGCCGGTTAGAATCAATGGCATTTTTCGGCTACTAAGCACTTAACAAAAAGTAGGGTACATTTCATGGTGAACAAAAACGGACTTATCTCTCTTGTCCTTGAACGATTCCATTTTCCATTCCCGGTGAAATAACACAAGTTAAGGATTACCACTACACGCCTTGATTGACTATAGCATGTTCCGGTCAATTGAATGAACCTCGCAAATTATTGTAGCACTTAAGAGAAATTAAGATTACGATTAATTAGAATATGATTAATTATGTTTGATTTACACAAACATTTAGTGCGGGGATAAAACACCATTATTTTTTTTTGTATGTATATAATGTATTCCGTGTTCATATGGGGACACTTCGCTTATAGTAAACTTCGGATATAGTGAACGAAATTTGCCCGTCCCTAGAGGTTCACTATAACCGGAGTCGACTGTATACACACACACACACACACACACATATGTGTGTGTCAGGGTTCCCACACTTTTTTGCAGTATGAATTCCAGGAGTTTTTAAGGAGTTTTCCAGGAGAAAATATCATTTTTCCAGGAGTGTAAATAAATACCTTTTCTAACCAAGCATCATTGAAAATGCATTTTCCACCCGGCATCTTTAGGCAAATTGAAAAGGATGAAAATCTCAGGATGGTTTAAAATTTTACTACTCTCACACGTGTACAGATTATTTCCAACACACTGCCACCCTCGTGTATCAAAGAAGAGATAAGAGCATACAGCTCATACACCAATAACGAGATACTTTCACAGTGACGTACTAAGAGCTAGCAGTTAGCGATAAACGAGTTTGAGAACGCCAACAGGCTTAGTTCAGGAACAAAATTATTGGATATGAGGAGAGCAGGGACAAATGTCTACAGCGAATCGTGCCATCATTGGAACTTTTTGTGGTAAGCTTTCAGCGCACTGAAGTAATTACAATCCTTGTCTCCAAGTCCGTGGCAGGAACGTCAATAAGCATGGCAGTGGATTATTACCCTTTAAACACGAGTCGAAAAATAATTTTCGGCAGATCACACGAAAATTTTTTTTGCACTTTAAATTCTAGAAAGAAAACTAAAACAATATTTCCAGGAGTCAATACTAAAATTTCAGGAGTCTACAGAAAAATTGGTAAAATCCAGGAGTTTTCCAGGGCCCTTAATGTTTTAATCGAAATCCAGGAGTTTTTAAGGATTTCCAGGAGGTGTATGAACCCTGGTGTGTGTGTGAAAAATTCGTCAAGCAAAGAAAAAATTCACTAAAAATTGCCACATTCCAAACCAGAAAATTCATCCCTATTTGTATGGAAAGTTCCTAAACTTAGCAACAAATTCCTTAAATCGACATCGGTATTTAAAAACGCCTCTCCAAATAGAGGTTTTTGTAATTATTTTTTACCCGATATCATTTTATCCGACTCTTCCGCTCAGACCCCCTACACCAATGAAAGCAAGGACAAACTTATTGCTTTTACAGAATTTTTTAAAAATTCTTTTTAGGGATGAGCATGACAAAATTTAAAAAAAAAAAAAAAAGAAAGAAAGATAGAAAATCACGTGCGAACTGAAATTTGGGAAAGAACAGGGGAAAAAAAAAAAACCCACAAAATATTGCGTTAAAAATTTTAAATATAGAAAATCAAATTTATCTTTTAAAAAACTCATATAAAATAGAATAGAATTTAGTAACTTTCATTAAATAATTAAATAAATTGTAAACGCATAATAATTTATGTAATTCTATGCATATGTGAGGTAGGTTGGGGTAGGAGTAAAGCTTCTAACACACTTAAGAGAACTGCTTGCACAAGAAAACAGTTTTTATTACAAATTTTACGTTCATTTATTTATTCATATTATATCTGAGCCTGCTCTTTGTTTGACTTTTTTCTTTCCTGGTTTATTTATCGAAAATAATAATAACAATAATATGAAACTAAACTGTTATTTTTACGGCTCTTAAGATTTAAAAAAAAAAAAAAAAAAAAACGATTGCTAAAGTGAAAGGTGTGCGGAAAAAACGCGAACGGTAAAACGCTAACGGTAAAAAACGCCAAACGAAAAAAGCGCGAACGGTAAAAACGCCCATATGATTAATTTTTACTAAATATTGGACATAAACATTGTTTGTTTGTAATATACATGAGAAATGTAATTAGATCTTATGTCCAAATTTCTTTTGTTTTGGAGTAAAGGGGTAAACTTTCAGTTCAGTAGGTCTGAGAGTGGTAAACCTCTTAGCTATTGTTATTAGGTTTTCCTAAGCATATAACATAATAATATGAACCATAGCAAAAGAGTCAGGAGAGGGCACAAGGGGTCACGTGCCCCTCCCACCGTGCTTCCTACCAACTTCGTCTCAAACAATTTGTTAAACATTTGTTTGAAACTTTGAAAAACGTTCGTTTTCTGCTCCTATATTCGATACGTGCCCCTCCCCCTCAAATTTGTCCTGTGCCCCTCCAAAATTTCACACGGTCAGGAAGCAGTGATAAGCCTTCCTCGGGAAGCTATTGTTATTACGTTTTCCTAAGCGTATAATACATAAGAACCACAGGGGGGACGTGTGTGTTGGGGGAACGCAGGGGGGCACGTATCCCCCTAACTTCCTCACAAAAATCTCTTAAACATTTGTTTTAAAATTTAAAAGAAACTTTTTTCTGCTCTTAAATTCCATAGGTCCACCCCCTCAAATCTTTCCTGTCCTCCCCCAAAATTTCAGTCGGTCTGGATACAATGATGAGCCTTCCTTAGGAAGCTATTATTACTAGGTTATTAGGTATTTTTTTAACCGTAAAATCCATATGAACCATAGACGTAGTGTCGGGGGTACAATGGGGGGCACGTGCCCCCTGTGGCCCCCGATTTCAAAATCTTTTAAACAAACATTTGTTTCAAAACTGCTCTTAAATTCAATATGACCACCCCTCAAATCTTTCATGTGCCCCTCCAAAATTTCAGTAGGTCTGGGAGCGGAGCTTCTGCTTTCCTTAGAAAGCTCTTGTTATTAGGTTTTCCTAAGAATGAAATACATATGAACCACAGGCGTATATCGGGGATGGGGACACACAGGGGGCACATGTTCCCCTCCCCCCCCCCTCACCATCAACTTCTTCTCAAAATCTTTTCATTTTAAAAATTTGTTTTGCGGGTCGTCTTAACCGTTCCACTTAAAAATGAAAAAAGACCTCCAGTCTGCGTCTTTACAAAATAATTTTAAAAAATTGTCTTCTGTCATGGTAGTTTAATTTAAACATTACTTTTTTAAGCACTTGGTTTAAACAACTTTCTCATTTTCAATCTGTTGTGCTGGTTTTAAATACTTCCTGGATAATAAGGTTTCTTTAAAACTTTTATTTATTTTAATTTTTTAATGCAACGCAAAATGCTTTATGCAAAAAAGGTTTTACTTGGTCTTATCTTCTTTATTCATATATGAAGTTCAATATTTCATATTTACCCTTATAATTTGTATATCGTCATTCTCGCGTGTTTCAGCATGTTTTTTAAAAGCTTGCTACTAAAACGAAATTAATAGTTTTATAATGAAGAGAAAGCTTTATATAAGATACAAGTTTGTCTTATAAAGCTTTAAAAAGCATTTCTTTAATCGAATACATTTACGTCATAGCATAATTACTCTTTACTGATTTCATGACAATTTGGTAAACGGCTGAAGTGTGTAAGTCCATGGTTCTGGGCTACCGCGCGGCTGTTTTCTCCATGTGTAACGTGAATACGCGTTAGAACCTCTCAAAAAGTCCTCCATCCAATGCATTCCTTAATAAGTAGACAGCCCTCGGGTAGATCTTCCTTAACCACAAAACCAAAATTATTTTCATGATAATTTACATTTTTAGTTAAAAGGTTAATATTTTTAGTATTAAACAAAAAGTATAATCACTTCCAATCCTTATTATAGAGGGTGTCTAATAAACACGACCTAGGGATTTCTTCTTTAAATATTGATCATAGACAGATAGAATATACAACAATGTTACTTTATGGTATCGAATTAAATTTTCAGAACATTCAATGTAAATACATACCAAAAATTTCCCAATAAGTAAAATTCGTCCCCATGCATTAATGAGGCGATGGACAAAATTTTAGCCCATCGTAAAAAGGCTTAGAGATATGTTTAATCAAAGTTGGTGAGGGGAAATACGCTATACAATGTCAAAAACAGTAAAAATATTATTATTAAAACTATTCGAACAAAACTATTAATTTTAATCAGTTATTTATAACCAATATTTGACATTTTAAGAAATGAGTTTTAAAGAGTTTCCTCTAAAATGTTCCCTTAAAACCAGTTTCCTTTTTATACCATTTAGAAATGAAAATTTGTTTAAAAACCTTACATATTGCACTAACATTTGATTTAAAGAGCTTTTTTTTTTTTTTTTTTTTTTTTTTGAAGTTATTTCTGATTGGCTAGTTTAATTCTGAAAAATTTATATTATGTATATATTTGCTTCTTTAAAGTAACAGTAGTAATGTTTAAATTGAATATTTTCAAAAATAAAATTATATATGTAAATTTATAGTTATAAATCACTCATTATTCTAATAATTATTATTTAAAACCGAAGAACTAGCAAGATAAATTACCATGAATCAAATAAACCCTTATACTTATAAAATGAAAACCAGTAATCATAAGAAATAGTTTACAAGGAATTTGACTAAAAGTCAGAGTAATTATGGCGAACGTGCATGTTAAATGTGTGGGTCGTATATTCTGCTTTTGCGTTGATTGGTAGGTGAGAGATGGTACTTAAGATTTACGAATCTGCTTTGTTGCTGAATAACTAGTTCCGGTCCTTTTCCTATGAATCCAAACAAATTAAACGATCAATTTATTAAATTAATAATTAAGTATTTCAATTATTTCTTTATTTTATTATTTCCAACTGAAGGTCCACAATTTATGCATAAATAAAGAACAAATTTTGTATGTGTGTGTGTGTGTGTTCTATGGCAATCCTACACGAAGGGCATCTGCCCCATCTGCCTACGTTGGGGGGGGGGGGAAGACAAATTCTTCTTGCGCAAGGCTGTCAATTTAGCTAAATGTACCTGTGCAGTAAAAGATCACGTATTACTTGTGTGAATATTTTATACTCTGAGAAATTTTGTTGTACTTTGATTAAAAAAGGTAAATAATAGCTCCATCTTTATTTTCTTTTTTACTTTTTTTGGAAAGGAAATAAGTGTTTTTAAGTATTTGAAATCCCGTACTTTTTTAAAGTCTCACCTTTAAAAAAATGTGTGGGCATTATTTTATAAATAACTATTCGCAAATATCAGATTACATTCAAAATTTAAGACAATCAAAGGCACATGGCACATATCTCTCATTTACTGAATATTTTGGTACGATTTTATTTTACTCTTTTGTGCTTTCATTTATGCAATGCATTATTATTTAGATGTCACATAAAACTAGGAAACAAAAATGATTTAAATATTTTAGCTGAAAGAAATCGACTGATTACGACTTTAAATTTCATTAAAATTTAAATAAATCGCCTGAAATCAATTAAATTTCTATTAAGCCCATACAAATTTCCTTTCAAATAATTTAAAATATTTTGTTTCAAAAAATCTCAAACAAAAGGTTTGTATTTCTTCTAAACAGAATAATTGGTATAAAAATTAATTTTTAAAAAGTCTGATAAAACATAATTATTATAGCATGGCTTTGAAATGTTTTTGCTGGATATTATAATCTACTTTTTTATGTAAAATGTGTGCAGATGTATGCTGACACGACAGGAAATGACTTCAAGAACTACTTCAATACAAGAAACAGGTTGGGGGTGGGTGGGGCAATGTATTTTAATTCTTGGTTATACGAACAAGAGATAGAGAATAACAATTTATCATCATTCATGAACGCAAGCAATCAAGCAAGTAGTAAGAAACTTATTTGAACATCTATACGCAGGACCTAACCTAAAAGCTGCGGGGGGTGGAAGGAACTAGAGTTTTAACAATGTATTTTGTGAGTTTCTTCGTTGAATTCTGATCTCAAAAAACCCTCTTTGTTTTGCCTCCCTCACATTATCGCCGACCATAGAGTCCTTTGTGTTTTGTCGGAGGATTCTCCCCGTCTAATTCCTGGAACTGGACATGCATGACCTTGGCATGTGGCTTGAACTCACCACAGAGGAACTTGAACGGCCAAAAGCAATTTTTTTTTTTATTTAGTGCTGTTAATTTTCGTGATTATATGATAACAGATCAACAGATCATAAACAAACATTGTGAGATTCTCAAAATATAAAGAATTTTGGGGAAAGTCTACATTTGATTGAATACCATTCTCATATTTAATACAAAACGAAATAAGTTTATGTTCAATATTTAAATAAAAATTATTGTTCTGAGAGCAGAGGAGGGGAGGGGGGGGAGATACCTTTTTTCTCTGGTAGACGGTAGGCGTTTTTTCAGTTTGCGTTTTTTCTTACATTCAAAGGAAAAACATTGATCCTCAAGAAGGACAGAAAAAATTGAAACTGATGGATGTTGACTGTCACCAATATATTCAGGAGTGATGATAACTGTATTAACTTGACGAGTATTGATGAAAGTAATTTATTGTTAAGAAAATGCATAATTGTTTTCATATTCATAATTATCTTTGCGTGTTTCTCAGATTTTCAAATAAATTTCAGAAAAGTCTTCTAAAATTTGACAAAGTAAATAAACCTTACAAAATATTTAATAAAAGTAATCCTTTAAGTTAAAAATGGTCATTAAAATATTATTCTTAAATGACCATGCTAAGTATGTCAATTTTTCGCTTTCTTTATTTCTTTTATCTCCCCCTTCCTCCGCCGGAGGAATCGGAGATATTCTTTGAAGTAGCATATTTTAAAGTACTTGAAACTTATGCTTTTTACTTATCAATACAAAATACATATAAATAAATCATTATGCATACAGACAAAATTCACCCTCATGCCCTGTATGTATTACATATTAAACATCCAAATTATATCATATCATATTTTAATTCATCACTAAAATAAAGAATATTCAAAATGCCTAAGTAAAAATGTAAGAATATAGGATATTTAAAATTTTGCAGTAATAGAATATTAATGAAAATTTTAGCAGTATACTAAATTAAAATATTTGATTTTCGTTGAACGAAATTAAGATTATTCGTTCGTGGTTTCGGTTGTGGAGATTAGAAAACTAATTCAGATGTTATCAATTTGCATATTTTTTTTTTAAATTGATATATTATAAGTAAAAAATTATTTTTTAAATGTATTTAGGGTAATTTTAATTTTAAATGGCTACTACTAATAAAAAGCGTTAAGGTTGTGACATGGTATTTAAAAATTTTTGATATAAGTTGTTATTTTAATCAGCTTATTTTATTTAAACATTTCAAGTATGTTTCTCCTTTCAAAAAGACATTACTTATAAAAATATAATTTTTTACAAAGCACTTTTGTAACAATAAATGAATACACATAAAAAATCCGGACATACAAAATTTCAACCATTTCTGCGTTATATTAATTTATTGAACTGGGACGTCATTAAAGTGTTATAAAAGCATAAAACACACGCATAAACAAAGGTGTATAAATATAAAGCTCCAGACAGTTTAAGCTGCTATTATTCTAAACCGTTACTTTAAATATCCTTTACAACTTCGCATTTAAGAAAGAAGATAAAAATATTTAAAATGTAGAACTGTAATATTTTCTAAAATGCGTTTTTGTTTAGATATTTCAAACGAAGATATTTTAATTCAGATATATATTTAGTGGAAAAAATAGATTAGCGATAAAAATTTAACTATTTCAACTAAAAAGAGAATTTATATCAATGATTTCTGAAAGAACTTTCTCAAAAGCAAATTTATCAATAGATTTTAAATAAGACGGAGATACGTACTATGAAGTGGCTGAATCTTAATAATAAGTTTGTTTATATAATAGACAACAACTTTATATAATATAAGTTTTTGTCTTAATAATACGTTTAAGCTAAAATAAGTTTGTTATAAGGAAAATTCGTTAAATAGAGGTTTAACTTCTTAAATACTTTCAACTACATAAAAAAGATTTTAAATGCGCAAACACTAAATATTATAAGAAAATGTGTAATTAATCTCTCTTTCTTAAGAATAAAACAAAACTAATGAAAATGTATCGTACTTTAAGTTTTAAGAAAATAATTTTTAATTCATGAATTCCTATAGCATTATTACATTTATTTTAAAAAATTAAATTTTAGGATGAATGTGATAACGTATGCTTAAAATTATTTGCTATTTATTATTTGAGATTGTATCATCTAAAACTTTGATACTTTCTCTAATAAT
This sequence comes from Cheiracanthium punctorium, assembly GCA_038373885.1. Taxonomy (NCBI): domain Eukaryota; kingdom Metazoa; phylum Arthropoda; class Arachnida; order Araneae; family Cheiracanthiidae; genus Cheiracanthium; species Cheiracanthium punctorium. The sequence continues at coordinate 34,598 of JAWZYV010013831.1, read as the reverse complement.
ACAAAGAAACAGTCAAATTGTTATAACGCGTATTGTCGTTACATCTCTGGAAAACCGCCCAAAACTATTACGATTTACGGTGGCGCGACAGGCCGTAACGCCGGACTTTCACATATAAAGCAAATTTTACCATGGAAATGTTCAAACCTCGAAGTTTCACCTGAAAGAAGGCGTGAAATTTTCTGAAATATTTTGAAAATTTTGGAAAGGGGCAAGATTATTAGAAAAAGTTCGTTAAATAGAAAACGCACTCCACTATTAGCGACTATTTACGAAGATGCTCGAAAATAGAGAAACTCGTAAAACAGAGGTTCGTTAAATAGAAGTCCGACTGAACAAAAGGAAATTTTTTCTATAGAAATAAATATGCAATACCTTGCCAGAATACATACAATTATATATCACATTGCTAGGAAAAGTTCATTAAATAAAAGAATACAGTTTGCAATTTGGAGATTATAAAGAAATCAGCGAAAGATGCTATTAAACAGAAGTCCGAAAAGGAAAAGGAATTTCTCCTATAGAAGTAAATATGTACTAGTACTAAGAATTAATCGTTATGCACTAAACAAATTTCTTACCAGGTTAAATACAATTATATACATCAGAATGCTTAAAACAATTGAATGTTTCAGTTAACGAGAAACACAGGAATGAGAATGCACAAAGATTTAAAAATAAATAAATAAAAGAGAGAGAAAACTGGGTGAGCTTATAAATTTTACCTAACCAAATTTCGTGAAATGCCATGCAATCTTTACCATTAAATTTCACCGGAAAAGAAATTTACATTTATCCCGATTAAATAATAGATAATCATTCATGTATAAAATAAGTTTAATAATGAATTTATGATACAGAACGCTTAATAAAGAAAATTAGACTTTGATAGATTATTTAAAAAGGAGACTGAGAAATTTGTATAAAAACCCATGTCTCAGAAAAATCATTTGACATAAAAATGTAATGAATAAATATTTTAAGGTCGAATCTTATTCTCACTTAAGAAATCACAAATCTAAAGTGCAATTCGACAAAAATGTAAAATTTCACTAAATCTCTTGTAAGTTCGAATCTTACTCTCACTTAAGAAATCACAGCAATCTAAAGTACAATTCAGCAAGAATGTAAAAGATCACGAAAATCTCATTGTTTGCAGATTAAAAAAACTGAGAAAACTGTTTAGTTAGAATTTGGCGTATAGGAACATTTCACAGTATGGAAGACATACAACAACAACAATAATAATAATTAAATTAAATTAAAAAATCACTAAAAATACAACTCACAAAAGAGATATACCAAAGAGGAATGTAGGAAAAAACGGATAAAACGCCGCCTGGAAAAAACGTCACCTGAAAAGATATTTTTGTAATAATTTAATTGAATACTTGAATTAATTAAATACTTTTCTGCAAAACCAATTTCTTTTGTTTTGCAGGAAATGGGGTATTCAGTTGAATTATGCGGTTTAATGTACTTTGTTTTCCAGAAATGGGGGAAGGCACATGTCTAATTCAGTAATTCAATTTGGGCATAATTCGGTAGGCGCTAAGGAGGGGAGGGGGAGGGAGACTTTCCTGAAAAGCTTTTGGTTTCCGCTAAGTAAAAAAAAAAAAATAGATTGCCAATCACTTAACAGTAAATGAAGCTTTCAGGGGGCTATGACCCCAAAACTGCATTCAGGTACGCTGATGACATAGAAGATATCAAAGAAATAAAATCCCTATTAAACTGGGATTTTTATTAACACATAGGTGTGTGTGTGTGTGGTGTGTGTGGGGGGGGGGGGGGGGTAAGGGTTTATTTTTCTTTCATGTTTTAATTTTTTTTTTAGTATATCAAAGAGAGGCAAGAGAAAGAGCTTTATAAGATATAAATTTATCTTATAAAGTTAAAAAAAATATTTTAACCTTTTCTATTATAATATAATTTCTTTTTACTAATTTCATAACAATTTGGTAAAGAGCTGAAGTGTGTAGGTATAGGGTTCTAGCCTACGACACAACTGTTTTCTGCAGTTGTAACCTGAGACTGAAGTTGTATGTCAGTAATAAATTTGCACATTAACAGCACGTGAAAGGAAAAAAAAAAATTCATTTCTTTGCAAGAATTTCTAAAATATATTTTCTCCATCAAAAAAGTCAATTCACTGTATAAAAAGCATTTTCTGTTTATGTGTTTAAAACACACGCAGACTAGAATTATTTAGTTGTTGTAAGTATGATAAAAATTATTTTTACTAGATTTATTTTGAATCTATCAAAAAATGAAACAGAAATACGGCAATAGTAATTATTGATAGGGATGGAGAAATTTGGTATTGACAGTCAAAATATCGTTTATACTCTAAAAGAACATGCATTCAGAAATGTGCACTGAACTATATTAGCATGTGTACAGTAAAATTGTTCTAATTCTAATAAAAAAAGAAATACATTTTTAAGAAATACATACTTCAAACAAATTCTTTGAAATCCTGACTAATTATAAAATATTTACATTGGATACATACTTCAGAAAAGAAAAAAACTATACTTGTCACATGTATTTATGTGAGGAAAAAAAAAATCTAAGTCACATTCATTTTCTTTTTATTTAAACTACAAAATATTTAATAAAGTTCTAAAATACCTTAGCTCAAACTTAGAAGACTCAAGTGAATGTACACTTTGAATATCAAAGTACCAAACGGTAATTATAACTCAACTGAGAAAATTTATAACATTCACTGACAGAAGAAAGCTGAGCAAAACTTACCAGGAAACCAGACTAGAGAAGAGGACTGCTCAAAGGGTAGTCAAATCCAAAAGCCTGAAGAAACTGTTTAAATTATCGTTTTGAGGGTTATTTATAGTATTATTACCTACCCCCCCAAGCGCTAGTTAATTCCCAAGATAATCCGATTTCAATTGGTCATGCATTGGCTGGCTATTCTTTGCATTTACTTCCGTCATTGGTCAAGGATGGGAGGGGTGAGCATTTGCCACCTTTTCTTATCTTGATATTCACATCCTCACACCTGCACCTGTTCCTGGGAATCTCCCTCCCCCACCCCCTCCATTGACCAAATTTCCAGATCGGTAACAAAAAGAAGCAAAACGTTTAATTCGTTTTTGTAGAAACATGTTCCTAGTGTTTAATTAAGGGAATTTAATAACTATTTGCAGTGCAATGTTTTTAATTGTGAACATCGATAGAAAAAATTATCCCTGTTTTACATTCCTTGTCATTACGACTCAGAAAAAATGGGAAACTTCCAACACTAACCGTTCTTACCACCACGGGGAAGAAAAAATAATGTTGACCCAGATGTTCTAAATAAATAAATAAAATAAAGCAAGGAAAGACATAGCTGTTACAGAAAGCCCCCTTTTTAATATAGAAATCACGTTTCATTCATAAAGAGCCAAAATTACAAAAATAACATATTACCTTTGAAAATCAATTAGTTAGACAGTATTGTGATTTTAATTAATATATTATCCATTTATTTCCTATTCCCTTCTATGAGTTCATTTGCATTTAGGAGAAAATGGGGACCGTGTAGAATCACCGATTTCTTTTATAAATATACTTGAAAACAGATTAATAACATTGATTTTTTAAATTTTTTATTTTGATTTATTTTATTTTTGTACATTCCCCATCACAGGCTATACATATAATGGAATAAAAGATAAATTCACGTCAATGAATTTTCGGGCAAAAATAATTCAACTATGCAATGTTTTGCTTAATGGAAATTTTGAAATGTAACTCCTCGTTTAGGTTTTAAAGAAATTTCCTGTTTAGCAATGGTTTATCGTTCATTACAGTGTATATAGTGCAGCGTTTTAAGATAGCGGTTTTTTAAATTTTACGAATTCCTGACTCATTTAGTTCATTTTAGTTTATAAGTAGTAAAGCATGTTTTTTTTTTTTTTTTTTTTTTTTTTTTTTACTGGAGCTTTAAAAATAAATGTTACATAATTTATTAGTTATACAATCTTTATTTCTGTAATATATATACTACATCATATTTTAATCCACTCAAATGAATTAAAGTAACCCTCAAAGGTCCCCCATTTTCTCCTATCAAAATAAAATTTTAGAATACATTTCGAATAAAAAAATGAAAAAACTTGAATATTGAATGAAAATCTATTTACCCAGAGTTGCTTCTTATCACTGAATGCCAACGTGACGCCAAATCTTTGTAAGAATGTGAGCGAACCGGTTAAACTTGGGATTTTTGGTCAAACCCTATGGTCTAATTCGCGTATCCCCATCATTCGCTACTGACCCTACCGATGAAGAATTTTAATGGCCAACTCCGAAAGAAAGTAAGATATATTATAACTGAATTTAGCAACAAAAAGTATATTTCACAACAAATGAATCAATGCAACCAAATTGAAATGCTGAACGAAAAAATCATCTATAAATCAAATTTTGTTTCAATTGTCATCCTAAATATTTATAAGAAACTATTATTTACATCTCTAAAAGATTCCTCGTCGAAACCCCTTGAAGACGAAAACTTAATTTCTTGCACGTTTATATGTTGAATCTATTCGTCGTAAAAATTCACTTATATAACGTTTATTCAGTAATAAAAATTGGGAATATAATATATTTTCTTAAATGATGACAAATCAAGATTCACAGTACATCTACACTTATGATTTCCACTTTTATTTTAATGCAAATATGCTTCGTCTATAAGAAAGCCCAATTTCTTTTATACATCGATTTTTATCAGACGGATATTTTTACTAATAAATTTAAGAAATGCAACCTTTAATGTATTCACTCTTTAGTACTTTCATTCATCTGTGTTATGCTGTGCTTAAGGCAATCTACACGACGCGTATATTCCCAGGGAGATGTGCCTTGGGCGGAGGACTTTTAAGGGGTTCCAACGCGTATTCAAATTGCATCCAAAGAAAACTACCGGAAACTCCAAACCGTTAGATCAAAACCGTGCGGTAGGCTAGAACGTAGGACCTTCAGCCATCTAGTATGTTCAGTGTCTTGTCACACAGCCATAATGGGGCCGCCGGATCTTCATTCATTGAATATTTCATCGCACAACGGCAAGCGGCTAATAAAGATTTGTTGTTTTAAATTTAAATAATGCAAAATATATCATTTATAAAACACATTCCATGGGTACCTTATTTGTCCACTAGCTACTGTCTAACGCAAGTTGACCCTTTCATCCCCATTGTGAGAAACACTCGATGTCTATTCACTTGGCCTTGTCGGTGCTTCCCGATTTAGGTCTCTATAGGAATGCTCCCAGTGCTTGTTATAGACTTAAAAATCTGCGAGTCATGCTGTCTCACTATCAACCAAAGTAAGATTCAGTTTTTGGAAAATGCGAGCCAATTAAAAAGTTTTTAAAATAATGATTGTTATTTTTTAAAATAAAGCATTAAAAAATACACTATTTTATTTATTTTTTTTCCTCGTGTAGTTGCTAACTATTATACTCCTAGGTGAAAGTTAGTAAGAGGGGATTAACAAGTGCTTGTGTTTAGAAACATACAAGATTATTAAACTTGAACCCTGAAGATTGGTACTTCAAGCAAGCACTGTCATTGTGCATCGAACATACAGAATAAGCTTTGTATATTTGCCAACAAAAAGGAAAGTCAAAATGTGTAAAATATTCCAAGCGCAGCACTACTGTGTAAAACTTGCGTGCGTTATGTTTGTGAAATGGTGCGCGATAATGAGCGTTACATTGTAAAATAACAATTTCCATGAATTTTGTATTAATACAATCTGACCGAAATTTTGAAATTTTTTCTTTAACAAAAATGTTTTTTGTTTGCCCAAATTTTATCAAACTTTGACTCGTATAATTTCAAAAAATGAGGGTCATTTTTATTTTCTAAAAATATCGATTTGCGCGTAAAATGAGGGTACGTGCGAGCCCTGCACGTACCCGCGTTTCTGCCACCCAGTAATTGCATTATGCTGAAAAATCGCAACAGAACACCAAAGTGCGGAAGTAACGACAAACAAAGAAATATACAGTGAAAGATAAGAAGACACAAAATATTTTTTTCTTAATAAGTGCCTTTATAGCCCAATTGATGAAAATTGTTTGCGTTTTCCCGTATCCGACAGAGAACATTCTTTATAAACCCAATAATATAGATAAATTTTCCATTGTTTCAATTTTTGAAAGCATATTTTATAAGTCAAAATTAAATTACACCACCTTTGTTAACTATCCCATAGAAAAATCGTTTACTGTACTTACATTATTTTCCTGTGGATTGTAAGGAATATCTTTAAGCTAATGTATAAAAAAGTTAAATATAGGTTCTAAAATTTTTAAATTTGCCAGCTATCTTTTAAACAGTCTCTAAAAAAATTTTACTTTCTCTTTACAAGTGAATTGTTCTTAACGAGTTAAAACAACTATTTCTGCATGTTAATTTTCTATGTATATACAGAAGCAGAGACGTAGCCAGGTGGTGGGCCATTGGGGATACCCAGGCCCCCCATGGCCTAGGCATCCCCAAAAGTGTAGATTTTTGTTAATTGGATGTCAAGAAATCAAGCATTTTTTGAGAAATTCTGTCCTTTTCAGCTGTTGGCCACCCCCAAAATTTTTTTTATCGCTACCTATCCTTATAGAAAAAAGATACAGGAGTTTCTTTAGACAAAATATACAAAAATCCAAAAATGGTCTTTAAAATTATTTTAATTTCTTTAAAATTTTCTTTTGGCTGAAAAGATTATAGAATCATTAATTTTTCATTTACATATTTGTTCTCTCTCCTACTCTTTGCCTCTATCTACTCCTACATTATCTATCGGCGTCCTTTATATATCCATTTAGTTTGCCTGCATGCTTGTCTATTTTTGTTTCGTTCAGTCGGTCTGTCTGTCTGTTGATCCATCTATCTTTCTGACTGTCTCTCTCCAGACTTGTCAAAAACTGCGTTATTCAACTGATATCGTTCGGTCAGTCTGGCACCGGGTCTCCTGGGTATTTCCTTAGAGCGGATAAGACCACAGTCATTTCACAAGTGAGAGAATTATGGCTGTTTATGATTTGTTTCTTCGTCACCTGGTAATGCTCTTTACAGCCGATGACAGACACCAATATCAAGAAAATTTATATTCATCCACTATGTACCACGTGTCCTATTGAAAAAAAAAAAATGCATGGAAACCGGTCAACAACAACAAAAAAAAAAAAAAATGGGTGGGGGTGTCTGTGTGTGGGGTTGGAGATTCTGATTCTAGACATTGAAAAACACTTAAATTTTCATTTTTAGTTCTTAAAGTTTGCTTTTGTCTGATTTACATCGATAAGTATATTTTAATTTATTTCATAAACAAAAGATGGCAGCACTTTGATTAACCCGAAAGTAAACTGTATTATTATTTGTAACTCTGTAGTATTGCTTGTAGTATTATTTATAATATTATTATTTGTTTGTATTATTATTTGCTCATGCGAACATATAAGGAATACGAAAAATATTCACTTTTAAACATTAATTTCTTATTATTTTACATTTATATGTTATTGTTTATCACAAATCTTGAATAAAAAAGACTTATATCCAGCAAAAACTTTTCTGATCATAATTTAGAGTGGAATTATAAAAAAAAATATAAAAATCAGTGATTTTTGCCAAAAAATTTAAAAATTGCTTTAATTTCTACAAAAGCAAACTTTCATTAAAAAAAAAATATTTTCCTTAGTTTTGGCTTAGGAGAAACTAAAATTTAACATGTAGAAGTCAGACCCAAAAATCGTGTTGACCGGTGTTATTTACATGTTTTATTATAATATTAATAAACACAAATTTTAATAACTGATACCGATAAACGGTATTTCAAGAGTGGTTTCCACTTTTTTTTTTTTTAAATGAAGAAAGTAAGATGTCTTCAGTAATGCCTTTTAAGTGGAAAGGAAGAGGGGGGGATACAAGGGAGGTTCAACTACTCTTTAATAGATAGATAAATGAAATGAAAAATAATTAAAGCTAAGTACATTATAATTATAATATAACCATTTTCATTTATATTACAAATTTTAGTTTAAAAAATTATAAACAAAGCATAATAATAATTCTAGAATAAACTAAAGCTTCTGGAGTGCCCCCCCCCTAAAAATCCAGATGAAATTGGAAGCTAATTTACATGGAAAATTCCTTTTCAAATTTAGGACATGTACCATTAAACCTTTTACATTTATTAACTTCTCAGTATTTATTTTACACAAATGATTTAAGTCTTATTCAACCAACAATTGAAAAAATGGAGAACGACTTGGATGAGGAAAAAATACTTTTTTAAACTGCTTTTCTTTACCTTTCTATAACAAGGAAGGAAGGCATTTAGGAATTTCTAGACTCAAGATAATCTAGTACGACAGCAGAGTATTGTGGAAGGGAGTAAAGAATTATCTATACATCATGTCTAAAATTCATACCTTCGTGCAAATTAATTACCTTAGATAGAACCATAGGGACCATTGACAGATAAATCCGTAATGACTAGTACTGATGATGGTAAGTCATACTAAAATAGATCTGCGGATTTAACTACTTTCTGAATTAATATTTTTCATAACAGTACTCATTTTTCTTTATTTTTCCTTTTAACGGTGAGGGAAATTTACTGGTAGTTTTTAGAAGTAGCATAATCAACAACAAATCTTATACCGTGTTTACTCGTGTAATAGTCGCCCTCGCATAACAGTCGCACCCCCTCCCCCCGTTTTGAAGAAGAAAAAATAGCTTTAGAGATTCAATATTAGGTATAGTAAATTCCCCCTCCTCCCCATAATAGTCTCACCTAGACGTTCACCATAAAAAAATTGGAAAAAGTAGTGCGATTATTACTCGAGTAAAGAAGGCATTTGAATCGATTACTTATATTATATCTGTACAGGGGCGTAGCCTAGGGGGGTCATAACCCCCCATGAGGAATTTTTTGCCTTACAAAATGTATATTCTTCACTACATTATCACACACACGTATACATATATATGAGTTGTAGTAGTCGTAACCCCCCCATGAAAAATTTCTGGCTACGCCCCTGTATCTGTATATTAAGTTCAACGCCAAATGGTAGGTATTAACTTTTATTTTTCTTTTGTCTTGCCGCAATTTGTGCTATCTCTCTGGCTTTATCGCTGTAGAGTACCCACGATTTTTCCGGCAGTGGTTGGAAACTCAAAAACCGGAATGCAACATAACTTATAAAAATCGATATAACATATCTTTTTTGAGGGGGGAGGGAAGAATAGGGGCCCCTTTATTTTGTCGCAAAGTTTTCTTTTTTTATCAAACAGAAAATAAAAAAGAATATAATAAATCGAGTTAAAAAATCTTTAGGTCTGTAGTTAAACATTAAATTCCTCGAGCAGGGGCGTAGCCAAAGGGGGGGGGCTGAACTCCCTCCGAAACGGGACCCTTAACGGTGTAGTTCGAAAAAAATACATATGATTTTGGTGCATAAATACAAATATACTAATTATGTAATGCACTTCAAATTTTTTATAATGTCTCTTTACAAGCTCTATTATTCACTGTAATAAACAATAAACCTGTATCAATAGCGAAACTATCAGAAAAAAAAAATTAAAATTCGAAAATTTAGCAGGGTATGCCAATTTTCGAAACTTTTTTGCGTGCAATTCCATGTTGAAGAATTTTTTCCGAAAGTTTTATAAAAGGCACCGTTGTCTCATTTATTGCGGTGTGTAATACAGCTGAGAAAGAATCATCCCGAATTATTTCGAGCCCCTGTGGCATTTAGCTTATTCTGATTTGTGTACTTAGACCGTGAGGAAGATTTTATTTTTTCGAACTTCACCTTTAAGTAAGTTTGAGATTTGGGTATTTAGATTACAATTTGATATCCAGCCTCCTCCGAAATAAAATCCTATCTACGCTACTGTTGTCAAATGGAACTTTCAAATATACCATGTGGATATCAAGGGGAACTTTCAAATTTGCCCACGAAACTTAATTTTCTCCATATCTATTGGGGGTGGCTGCAGCACATCAGCTACCGCCTGTCTACGCCCTAGCTTTAGGGTGTCAACACCCAGGTACCAAAATGCATTGTTAGCTCTCAAATAAAAGAGCAACTTACTTAGAAATCAGGTGGATAGTGGGTATGAAAAGAATTGAATGGGTAAATGCAAGAGATAATCTGAATGAATCAGTTCCAGCTGAACTGGAAGACGGTCATTAATCACTCTGGTCGCTGGACGCCTGCAGGAAACCAAGGCTTAACATATTTCACCTTCAGCTCTTGAATAGGTCGCTCTTGCCACCAAACTGATCGGAACGAAAGGGTCAGTGATCAATGTCACAAGTACAAGAATTTAAATGCACGTACATCCCCCCGTTCGTGAAACCACCCGCTATGAGTACAACCTAAACTAAAAGGTTGTTTCCTTCCATGAGAGGATTTCAACTGTTCTCACTGTTCTACTCGGGGGCTACCATAGAAGTAAGAGAGGGGTTATTCTTCTAGGTGAGCGGAAAAAACGCCGCTGGAAAAAACGCCGCCGGAAAAAAACGCCACCGGAAAAAACGCCGCCGGAAAAAACGCCACATGGAAAAAACGCCACCCGGAAAAAACGCCACTTTTAATAGTAATCTACTTTTAATCGTTTTATGATGTAACACAGTCTTTATATGCTAATCGATGAGGCAAGGAGCGTAGCCAGAAAAATTTTTCGGGGGGGGGGGGGTTGTATGAGATATAATTTTGTAATGATAAACTTAATTTCTTACTGACGACGTAGGAAAGGGGGGGCTTTGGAACCTAGAATTGGCTTGGGGACCCCGAAATTTTTTCGGGGGTTGTATGAGATATAATTTGTATTGATAAACTTAATTTCTTAACTCACGACGTAGGAAAGGGGGGGGGGGGCTTTGGAACCTAGAATTGGCTTGGGGACTCCGAAATTTTTTCGGGGGGTTGTATGAGATGTAATTTTGTATTGATAAACTTAATTTCTTACTGACGACGTAGGAAAGGAGGAGGGCTTTGGGGCTCGAGCCCCCCCCCCTCCCCATACCTTTGTGGGATGATAGAAAATAATCATATACCGGTGTCTTTTTCAGTGTCCAGAATCCATAAAAACATACTAACCCCCCTCCCCCAAACCCACTGAATTGCTACACACGGAGAAAAAAAATATACCCCTCTCATCTAGAACGAATAGGTGGCTGTTTTCTGTGTCCCAAAACTAGAAAAATAGATAGTATAATGATGCGTGTAGGTGATACACTCAACTGGTATAGACGAAATGGTCTAGAATTTCTAGTCCGTAGTATGGTAGCTAATCACACTAGAATGTCTAGTTTGTGTAACGAGAAATTATCGTTAGATTTCTGGAGTACACTCATGATCTGGATTCTCGGTTATGTAACTATATTCTCGTGTACGGATCGATTTACAAATATTTTCATCCGGATACTATAGCTGAGAGATCTAGAAATTATCTAGGCGCCTTAACTAGAAGCTCTGAAAACGTATAAGCGTATCGGGTATCTTCTTTCGCGAGGTGATGTGTGTGTGACGTGACGTCACAGCGTTTCCTGAAGTTCAAGTTTCGTTCGCTGTTCGCTATCAATGGCGGACGGCGATTCGTGTCGTGTTTATTTTCATTCTATTATTCTTTCCACTACTTAAAATTATATATTGTAATTCTGGAGATGTTCACGACAATCAACTCGTTAGTTTTTGTTGACAGCAGCCAAGCAGTGGGCTAAAGCATATTTTCACCATCTGAAGTAGAAGTTATGTCGATGTCGTCAACCCACTCTAAAAGGTAAGTCTCGTTGCAAGTATTTTACTTTGTTATTAACTTAGGAATTTTAAATTCAGACGTATCCTCATATATTATTTACCATGTAGTTAAAAACAAATGTAAACAGACTTCAGTTTTTACGAATGAGCTATACATCAATCGGCAAATTAATCTTTCAGGTATTTGTTTACATTCGTTTTATTGTTGTTTTTTCAGTTGCCTTTTCTACAAAATATTGTTATCGGTAAAGTTCCAATAAACATTTTAAGTGTAAATAGATGTTTTGGAGTAAAAATAAGATCTTTTAAACATGCATTACCACTTGTTTTTCTCATGCCCCCTGCAAATGTTCTGCACCCCCCAGAGATTAATTTTTCCACCTCCCAAATGGCATAGGCAATTATATTAATGGTTAAAATGTTACTACGTTTCATACTTTCTCATTTGAACAACCAAATATTTATGTATATTTTAACTGAAAGATCAAAAACTACCGAACAGAGTGACTAGGTGTTGTTTGAAATATTTGCTAGTAATATTATTTATCACTTACACAAGCTAATGTCAACATTCAGCATGAACTTTTGAAAAGAGTTTTTTTATGTCATTGAAAATGTAAAACTTTATTATAGTTGAATTCTCTTATAATAAACATGAAGTGACTACAATATTTGCTTTTTATAACCTAGTTTTTGTTATAAACAAACAGATTCATACATTACTGACTATATTATGTATACTTAGTTCATTTTTTATTTCTGTGTGTACAGTACAAAACAAATTTTGGTTAATTTGTTTTTAAATGTCTTACTGTTTCTTGTGTACTATTGTTTTTTTAAGAAAACTCGTGGCCTGAAAAGCAAAATCATTTATACTCCTGGTTTCGAAAAAAGTTAAGCTTGCCAAGAGAGAAAAGCTCACCTCATTAAATGTGTCGTTTAGAGGGACTTACACCAGGTTGTAACCAGGATGAAATGTTAGGTAAAGCTTAGAACAGTGGCAGATTGATGCAAGTTTGTTGGGGGGAGGGGGCGGTTAGTTAGAAGATTGACATATACATCCATTTTATGGAAGTAAAATAGGATCTTTCACATTCATTTCTTTTTTATCGGGTGGGAGGGCTGTCGCCCCCTCTGTCCCCCCCCCTTTAATCCGCACTTGGCTTGGAACAGGGGTGGGAACTAATGGCATGCAACACAATATTTTGGGCATGCCACTGATCAAAACAGTTTGCATTTTAATTAAAAATAATAACGTTCACCATGAAGTATCACGATCGAACAGCCACTAAGTCAAAATTACTTGATGGTGCGTCTATGGTCTCATTAAACATTTCTTATGAAAAAAAAGGCATGTTGATGCATAAAGGTCAGGAGCGGATCCAGAAATTACTCAAGGAGGGGGCAATTTTGTACCTGAAACAGGAGGGTAGAATGCGCAAAATCATTTTATAATTAATTAATATAATCAATTATGCCAATCAATGTAATTAATTATTTTATTGATAAAATCTATATATGAGCGATGATTAAAAAGGACAGGGAGTAGTTCCCGCAATACACTGCCCTTAGTACAGTAATTCCCAACCGGGGGGTCGCGACCCCCAAGTGGGTCGTCATGCCTTTTCTCGGGGGTCGGCGCAGACCGATTTTGTAGGAAATGAATGGCAAAATATTTCCACGTTTCTCTGCCATGAGACACGCTTTCTCCCTTTTCTCTTTGTAAAGTAAAAATCCTTTTTCTCATCAGGACGCTTTCAATCTACAAAAACTGACGTTGTAAAGTGTATCTAGGAGTGTTAACCAATTTTGAAAATGTGTGCACTATGGCAGAAGTATCGGAAATAGAAATTGCAGTTAATTTAAGGCGAGAAATTATTGACCACCTTGAAGCTCTTAAATCTGAAATTCAAAGATATATCCAAGAGCTCACAATGAACAAGAGGCGGCACTAGTGCGAAATCCACTTCACACATCTTTAGATGTCGCCGATCTTCCTGATGAAGCGCAGGATGAATTTTTTAATTTGTAAAATGACTCCTCAGCACATGATTTATATCAAGTAAAGTCTTTAATTCAATTTTGGTGTGCTATGCGTCATTCATATCCGATAATTTCTAAGCTTTCACTTCAAATATTAGTGCCATTTGCATCCACTTACATGCGTGAATTTGAATTTAAAACTCTTTTGTAGATTAAGACAAAAGCCAGTAATAAATTAGATGTCCAAGATGCAGCTGGCTTTAACCAATATTCAGCCAAGAATAGCATAACTTGTCAGCCAAATACAACCTCAGTCATCCTAATAGTAATCAATACGGAATAAAAAGATAATCATTTTTAAATCCCAAGATATATTTTTTTCATTATTCTTTTTTTTTTTTTGGCTATTGGTCAAACATGATGGATGGAAGAGGGAGGGGGGTCGCGGACATTTTTGAAAAATCTGAAAGGGGTCGTATTTAAAAATGGGTTGGGAACCACTGCCTTAGTAAAAGGCTACATGATTTTCATTATACTTTCATAATATATTTTAACAGATCTTTGGACTTCGCCCAAGAGGGGCACGGAAAGAGACTGATTTTCAGTTTGTATATTTTTTCTAGAATATTTGCTTTTAAAAATGCCACATTTTAAAAATATTTAACATTCATTATGCTAATAACTTTTTCATTGAGATTCCATGAAAAATATTCAAATGATATTTTGAGTGAATGCAGTACTGGATATCGGTTTGAGTAATTTTTGTGCAACAATAATTTATAAGACATAGTTTTGTAGTCCATTAAATACTAGTACCAATTAAAAAGGATCAGTAAAATAAATTTAACTATCAAACTTTGGAATGAAAATTTACTGAAAAATGCAATTATTTCTCATTTTAAATATCTAAATGAAGCAAAATATAAATATTATACACGGTGATCAGTTTAAAAGAGTACCCGTTGGTTTTTGTTATTACCCTTTAATCGAAAGGATGTGTCAACTATTCTAACATGAAAGTATAATTGTTTGAAACTTGTTTAAGTTAACAGGGCCGGCCCAAGGGGGTGCGAATGTAGGCGATCGCCTAAGACCCCGCTCCTTGGCGATGTTTCTGCTACCTCATAAGACATGATAGAAAAGAGGCCCTGCTCTTGCGCTTCGCCTGGGGCCCTGCACGCCCCTCGGGCTGGCTCTGAAGTTAAATACCCTTTCCAACACTGTTGGACTGTTATAACTTTGCGTCTGGTAAAACTAAAATAGAGACATACCATGTTACTTAATCCTGCAATAATTTTATTTTTGGAAAACAATTCGATTCAAAATTTTCACATTATCATTCTTTACAACAAATGTTAAAAATGTTTGCCACCCTTTTGAATGCAAACATGAACACGTCGAAAGTTTTAAGTTTTTACTCCCCCTCAAAATCGCTGCCTTGTGAAACGGACTTAAAGGAAGAGTGGCAATTTTGTGTTCTCGGCAAAATCCAAAATTTGGTGCTACATGCAACCAAGAGCAGCAAAATAATTAACCTTATTTATAGAAATCTAGCCATTGTGATGAAAAATTCCCCCCAAACGAGAAATACTGTTAAGATGTGAAATTTGTGAAGTTTAACGATTGTTAAAAATCATTCGTTTCTAAACTTTCGTATTTATCTGTAAATTTACAAAAATTTTTGAAAAATCTTACGGGAGGGGGGGGGCTGATGAAAGCCTGCTAGGTAGGACTTCGCCTCCCATACCCCCCCCCCTTCTGATTACGGCCCTGACTTATACCCAAGCTGTAGTTTTGTGCTAGAATTTAGATCCTGTAATGACCATAATAAAATGACAGATTTTTGTTGTTAAGCAATATGTACTAAGCAAGCAAAATAAAAATTTATCAAAACTGAAAAAAGTTAAGCTACTACCTATAATTTATAATATTGTGTAAAAGAATTATTTTTATGTTATGTATAGTGGGTGATTTAATACCAGTTCCATAAACTTCTAGGGGACCTGTTAGTAATCATGAATTGACATTTTATTAAATTTGTTGATTTTATCAGCATTTAGTAAAGTAATAATTGCATAAAGGCATAACTATTTCAATTAGGCTTTGATAGGCAGTACAACCCCCCCCCCCAAAAAAAAAAGACTTTACATTTCGGCTAAGTAGATAAATATCCTAAATAATTGAATCTAATTTCAAGTCTGTGAGGTTGTTAATCTAACAGTCAATTTCATTGTTTCATTGGTTTCCTACAGATGCAACATGAATACATGTTAGATCCCTTAAGAAGTCCTTCACCCAGTGGCAGCTCGCCATTAATGGCCAGAGGGGCCTGGCCCCACGGAGTAATCACCACCTAAATCAAAGTATCTTCCAAGTATGTAACAGCTCTTTTAATAATTTACCTATGAAAAAATGTACGCATTATTCTATTTTAATGCTATCCATTAAAAAAAGCGATAGTTATGATTTTTCCCTATCTAAACCATGCATGAGTCATGGGTTGGTTTGCCCTGAATTTGGCATTTTTTCTCCGTTTACCAGCTTTACATATTTGACTTTGAGCACAAAAGCCATATTGACACGGCATTAACTAGGCTTCCAAATGCCTTATTTGGCACTGTCTTCGGGCCCTCGCATGGTGATCTGCAGGACTGTACGGAGAAATTTCGCTAATCGGTAGCGATTGGTGAAATTTTCCGCATAGAAGGAAATCATTTTTTATTTGCGTGATTGTAATCTTGCATTGCAGTCGAAATTTTTCTGTTTTGTTTTCTTGATTTAAGAAATGCAATGTGTACATGTTCTTTTCTTTTTAATATATCTTGATATCGATTTTAAAATAAATAAATCATTTAAAAATTATGAACAAGCAGCTATAAAGAACATAGTTTTAAGTAATTAAATGTGGCATTGTGATTAGCAATAAACTTCTTAATATTGCCATAATTAGGTAAAAAAAATGGCAAACGTTGTATTAGTAATTTTGATAATCATTTGTCGTTTGAGAAATTTTAAATACTTACGCTGTGTGCAAGGGGGGGGGGGAATAGGTTGCTGTATATGCATATATTTTTTTGCGATTTTAATTGACACTATTTTTTTCGGGCCTTCACCAAGGCGCACACCCCACAGGTAGATGTCTCTCATGCAGTTTTGCCATTACACAAAACACTTGAATACCCAATTTCAAACCTAATAAACATGTTATGTATGTAACTATGTTTTTCATGTCTGTTACTTATTACATAACAGACATGACATTTCAAAAAACAAAAATTCATGAGTCTAAATCAGAGGTTCCCAACTGGTGGTCCACGAACAAGTTCTAAGTGGTCTGCAAAGTGAGTGAATGTTTAAAAGTATTTGTTTTCATAATTTCATGAGGTGAAAAGACAAAAAGCATATTTCTTTTTAGAGAGAAAAAAAAATTAATAATACTTGAAAAAAGGGGAAAATACAGGCAGGCACAATATTAAATACAATTCAATGAAATATTGTAGCATCATATTGCCAAGCTTTTGGCTTTGTCCATATGTAAAACAGGGTTGAAAATAAACACTCAAAAAACTGGTGTTATAAGATAAATAAATAAAAACTTTGTTTCATAAAGTTTTTATTTATTTTAAAACAGGGTTGATTAACTATTATCAGCATTATTGAGTGAGTGGAAATAACATTCTGTGCGTTCTTTGTAATTTTTCATTTTATCATTACAATTTGTTCAAAAAGATTTGTGTTTGTGTTAGATTTTAATCCCCCCCCCCCCTTACAAGAAAGAATTCTTGTAAGTGGTCTGTAGGTAAATTGGAAGTGGAAAAGTGGGCTGCAGTTTGAGTTAGGAATCACTACTTTAAATAGTTCAGCAAGAACATGAAAAGAGACTGTAATTTGGACTAAGAATCTAATGATCTAAATTAATCAGTTGAATTAACAAATAAACAAATATATTGTGTGCAACGAATTAAGGTAATAGACATAACATGCAATAAAAATACTTATCGCAAACAGGCTTTTGCTATTTTAGTCGAATTCCAAAACCTCAAGATGTCTGCTTAGATGTAATTTCAACCATGTTCTAATGGTTAACAGATGTTAGAATTCTCAAATTTCAATTTTGTTGTTTAAAAGGTTTAAAATAATGTACATGAAATCAATGCCTGAACAGCTGTATTTAACTTTAACACACAAAATATTTAATTATCGAAAGCTATGTTTAGTTATAAAAAAAATCTTGTATTTTTCTTAAAACCTTATAAAAACCTTTTCATAATGTAATTTAAACTCTATTTTACAATGTTAAAGTATATCGGAAGAAATTTTAGTTTAATGGCAGTAATTCTGCATAACACGTTTCTTGTTCTATGATTTGGACAGCTATATTTTGGTTTCATCGCTACTCATTTCTTTTTAAAAAATGTATTATTAAATACCGTATGAGCCTGAATATAAGAGGATATTTTTTGACTGATCATTTTCTGTTAAAAACCTATGTGCTAAATTCGAGGTCTAAATATAAGATTTTTCTTATCTTGATGAAAAATTTCAAGGTCACATTATATTCGAGCTAATACTTTTACTATGCTTTTTAATGTGTTGTTTCACTAATAGAAACTATTTGAATAAAACCGTGATTTAAAAAAAATTTCTTATACATTGTTTAAAAAAAAAAACTTTAACACACGGACAGCAAATGTCACTGAATTTTGAAAATGACCCATAAACGTAAACCGTTTCATTGTCCATACATATTTTTGGGACAGCTTATTTTGAATTTATGTTTTTACAAAAATCTGTTATATAAGCATGATATTTGCAATTGCAATCCTATACTTGGTTATCATATATCTTGATTTTTATTACTTTTTTTTTTCAGATGAAACAGAATACCTTTTATGGTCTCATTATCTACTGGATCAGCAGCAAAAAAAAAAAAGCATTGATAAAGATGTCACCGGAACTTTACATTTCATTGATGTCATTCCAAAATGATGGAAAATTGCCAATGTAAAGACACTGCACAAGGGGAAACATAAACGTGATTTATTTTATGATCCCTGACTTATCATGAATGCTGTAATTTACAGTTTTTGTAAGTGGATTGACAAATTGAAAAATTTACCTGCTCTTGCATTTGCAAAGCCTGGAGTAGATATGGAAAATTCGAAATCGGCAAAAGAAACTTTTTTTTTCATTGCAACACACTACTGAAATATTAATTTTAATCTGCGAATATTTGTTTGATAATATGATAAATATTCTCGGAAGCTACCTGACATATTTTTAGATGTTTTGCTTTTATGCAATGCAATCAAAGTGAGCAAATCTAATTTGAAAGTTCTAATTTATATTGCTGGATATTTTGCTCATACTGCAGCAGGATCTTGTATGAAAAGCAAAAAATTACTTGATGTCTTTACATAGTGGTGTACTTTGCTCGCCTACTGACTTTTCTGTGAACATCTGGGTTTATAAATTTTTTAACAGCTCTATTGATAGTAAATATGAGGAACATTATTTAAAACTTCAGCAATATTTTTTATGTGAATTACCTAAAGTAAAATTAGATGAGTTACAATTTTTTATCAATTTGTATGTGAAAGTGGCAAATCTCAACCATTCTGTTTAGTTCATAAGTGTATAAAAATCATATCAAATATATTTATAAATAATTATACAAGAAAATTTAAATGATGAATTGCGAAAAAAACTGTCAAAGCTTAAGTCTACATATACTCAACAATAATTGGTAAGTTTAACTTTTTTTTATACAGTATACATGAATTTTAAGAGGTAGCTTTTTGGAAATCTTTTAAATGTGCATTTGCATTATAAGTCATTAATTCAATTATAAGCACTATCAACTCATAAAAAGAAGTTTTGCCTACTAAAAGTGTTGCTTTTTTAAAAAATGTATTGCGTATTTTTTTAAATTTGAACATTTTAAAAATTAAATGGTTGTATAATAATAAATCCCCCAAGAGAAATGGAGATGTATGAATAATTAATACTACATATAAATAATAATTATGAGTATTAGTAATTATCATAATTTCCTTATTCCATAAATATTGCCAGCCCTTTAAAAATTTTCAACATTTGTATATGTTACTCTTTTCATACATTTTCAGTTTCTGTATTCAAACAAAACTGGACAGCGGAAAAAGAAAATATTTTCATGCCTCTTTAAAAATATTTATGGTTGCTTTCAAAATATATATTGTATAGTATATTGTTTATCTTGCGTATACCTTAAAATGTTACTCAGTTTCATCATGAAAATTTTTTAGTAAATAATCAAATTGTTTGACGCTAGTTTTTCTGCTAAAATATATTCTCCAGATGAGAAATAGAAAAGGTTAATTTGTTAATTTGACAATGCAGTTAAGTATGGTTCATTTGTGGATGTTCTGTTTTCATTTTGCATGATTTGAGAAAAGTAAAAAATCATTTGTTAAAATATTTTATTTTAAATGTCATTATATTTGGTAAATTTAGAAGACCTGTATGTGCTGTTGATAAAATTTCAATTCCCGATTCATTAATATTGTCTTAAAACTATTCATTTAGTTTTCAAAAACATTTTCAAGGTTTAATGAAATATCTTTCTTAGTATATTTAATATTTCAGTGTATTCTGTGTGTAAACCATGTAGTTATTTGCATCCAAATATTAAGTATTTTACTGAAAAAAAAATTGTAAACAATCTATAAATATGTGTTCATCAATAAAAACTTTGCCTACACTTAGAATATGTAGTCATTTTTATTGTTGTAAATTATTGAAAATTAACTGTATAAAGCATCTCTTATATCTGTAAGATATATATGTTCCCTGGAATATTAATTATTAGTAATATTGAGATGAATTTACAAATTAAAAATTAACATTTGTAAATTCATCTCAATATTCGTCATCTAACTGCATATATGTGTGCAATTAAATTAAGAAAGAAAAGGTACTTTAAAAAGTATACGATCCTAGTCATTAATTACTAAAAAGATAAAACTTTTATTGATTATCTTATAAACAACATTTTCTTTTAAAACTAAGCACATTATTTGGCTATCATATTGACTATTTTAAACATTAAAAATAACTTAAAAGGTAGGTATTTTATTACTTTTAAGAATAAATATTTTGTGAGAAAAAGGAATGTATTCTTGACATGATAAAATACATGACAATACATTGAATATGATCAATACATTGACATGATTTAAGGAACAAATGAGAATAACACTTCATTTTATTATTGTTTTATGGGTTATATTTACAATGTAAATGCAGATAAGCCTGGTGAGTAAGTATTATAAGTAATTTTAATAAAACCGTTATTGAAGTCTGCTACTGCCTAAATGGTGTAGGTATTCAAATTGGGTATTTACAATAGATTATAGGTCACTATCTTACATACTGTATAGATTTTGCTGTGTGTAGGATTACAGCTTTTTACAGGGCTGTAAAAAAAAAAGTATTACTTACCAACAGACTCAAATTATTTGAAGTGTACTAGTGTCTTAACACTACATTCAATTGAGTTAAATCAAATTTTAACACTTTGTAGAGATGAAGTGTTGAAGAAGTCGAGTGGAGTCACTCCAGATATTTTTTAACTAATGTTGAAAATTGTATGTTCTGGAAAATTGTTGGTGATGTTGCAACTTTACTTGATATTGTGGAAAAATATATTAAGTAAATTATATCACAAAATAGTGGCGTATGCAGACTTCCTTCAGGGGGAGGGGGGTATAGACATACTTTGTGTTAAAATATGTAATATTTAAGCTAAAATTTCAAAATTTATGGACATTTTATTTAAAAATGACAAGGGGGGGGGTTGAATCCCCAAATTGGCCCCCCTTGTATACGCCACTGTCACAAAACTATATTAAACAAAAAACTATTATTGGAAAACATTCGTTATTGAGATTTTTTTTAAATGTCTTTTTCAGCAGAGTATTTAATTAGCATTTGAAATCCACAAAATGGAGTAATTAGTGTGATTGCAAGCAAGTTTCCTGAAAAACTATGTAATATTAAAAAAAAAAAAAAAAAGAAAGAAAGAAAAACTGTGAAATAAGTAACATTTTATGTGTTCACAAAGTTTTTATTTATTTTATCGTTTAACACCAGTATTTTGGCAGAGTTGGCCCAAAAGATAGTAAAAAGTATCTGGTTTAAATTAAAAGACCTTAAATATTATATCTTATTCAAGAATATAAAAGTAAAAGGCAAAGTACATTTTACTTTTTTTGTTTAAATTCCAAAGGTACTTGGATTTCTCTAATTTGTGCAGGTAGGTTATTCCATATTTTGATTTATGTGTATTGCCTTCGACCTGGTTCTGATATCTTTCAGTGATAAAGAACTGGCAATTTCTAGTTATGAAATTAAAAATTTTAATGAAATAAATGAATAAATTATAATTCTCAGGGATGTCTCTCAGTGGAGGGGAAATGGAAATTATAGTCCATGAAACTAGAAGTTTTGAAAGAGGTGTCCGTAAATTATTAGTCAAAACCCAATGTTCTGTTTTAGGAGCCTAAATATTCCAATCAAGGTATCTGTAAATTCTAATCCTCAGATCTGTCTCTCAGTGGAGGGGAACTGGAAATTCTAGTTCATGAAGCAAAAGAGTTCTGTTTCAGGAAACTAAATATTCTATTCAAAGTATCTATAAATTCTAGTTCTTAAAACCAGAATTTCCAGTTATGAGATATAGAATTATTTTCAAAAGCTAGAAATTCTAATCCAGAATACATTTTTTCTAGTTCAGGGAACTAGAAGATTCTGGGTACCTGGTTCGGAATATTTAACTAGAACTGTCTCATTCTTTGATCTAGAATTTATAGGGATCACATAGTCCTAGAATTTCTAGTTCCCCCAATTATTTTCTAGATGTCAGAGGCATGTTTTTTTTTCAGTGCACGCTACTGCGCCCCTATCGGATTGAGGGGAGACCTAGGGTTGAACTATGGCTTATTATTACTGGTTGTCTTTGTATAAGGGCAAGAGTTTATTCTGATTCATGGTAATTTATCTTGTTAGCTCTTGGTTTTTAAATAAGGAATTTTAGAATAAGGAACATTTAAACATTGGTACTCTTATTTTAAAGATGCCTTTTTAAAAACTAAATTATGGTATTAATAAGTCAAAAACAATTTTTTAAAAATCTTCTTTAAATTAAATGTTAGTGTAATTGTAATGTTTTTAAACAAATTTTTAAATGCTGAAAAAAAAAACAGCAACACTTTTTAAAGGAAACTGGTTTAAAATCATTTAAAACTCATTTCTTAATGTAAAATATTAGTTATATATAACTGTGATTAAAATTAATAGTTAATTAGTTTGTTAAAATTAGTTGGAAAAGTTTCAATAATACTTTCTAACTTTTGTAACTTTAGTTTTTAAACATTAATTTGATCAGAAATAGAGCCTTTGCTAAAGAACCTGACTGAGAATCAAAGACGACCTTGTAAGTGAACGCGTCCGTTAAATATGTAGGGCCGTCTATCCTTTTGCTGGGTTGTGAGCATTCAAAACTGCATTATTTTGTTAAAACATGATCGATTCCGGTTCTTGTACTACAAAACAAACATACAAAATTTGCAAATCAAATTATTAATTTATAAGTTTTTTATCTAAATAATTGATATACTTATTTATTGTATTATTTTCAAGACAAAGTACATATTCATTTAAAGATGGAGAACAATTCTTTGTAGTGTCACCGGATGTCGACACCCGTACTCATTTTTAGGGTATACTGTTTTTTTTTTTTTTTTAAGTGTCAAACTCAGAGCCTGATAAAAGCGAGGGCAGACGGGGCAGCTACCTTGGGTCCCCAGTGAAAGGAGAACACAAAATGAAAACGCCCCTGTCCTAAAGTAATGTAATATTTTTCAGGAGAGGCTACTTAAAAGAAAAAAAGTTAAAAGTGATTATTACTAAAATAAATTATTAATTATATCAATTATAATCAATCTTTGATTGCTGTTGAATTATTTCTTCCGAATTCTTTGATAACAAATTTTAAGTGAATAAAATTGAATAATATATTAAATTTTAACACATTTTAAGTACTGATTTGAGCATTCTAAGATTTTGCTTACAGAAATTTAGTGAATTCTTTTTCATACTGCAGCATTTATTTCCAGAGTTTATATTACTTTGGTAGAATTATTTAGCCTGTCATTTAGAATTTCTGTAGTTAGCACATTTACAGATTCTGCAGAAGGAAAAGAAGTGTTTTATTCAATTTTTATTAGTTATAGAAAATCAATATTCGTAATGTTATCCTTATAAATGACTCACTATAAATAATAATAATAAATAATAACAATAAATAATAATAATAATAATAATAATGAAAAAAAAGTTTTAAACTAGAAAATTTTT
Source organism: Cheiracanthium punctorium (assembly GCA_038373885.1). NCBI lineage: Eukaryota > Metazoa > Arthropoda > Arachnida > Araneae > Cheiracanthiidae > Cheiracanthium > Cheiracanthium punctorium. Next base: position 10,426 of record JAWZYV010013831.1, on the reverse strand, counting down.
TAAAAATTTGAACTCGTTTAAAAATTTAAATTCTAAATCACATCCAATAAACTATTACCTTTTTAAAAGTTATTTAATGTTTCTTCCTATGAATAAAAATCAGATAGTTATTTGCTGAAAAAAAAAAAAAAATACAACTGATACACTTTTTTACAAATAAAATAATTGGTATATTAATAACTTGTACAAATATTTATAAATTGCGTAGTCATTTTATAAATGAATGTTCAATTTATCTACACGAGAATGCTTTTCAAAGATTTATCGCTTTTTCGCCCCTTTTTCTTTTGGGATTTTCGAAGTTTTAACAAAGCCATAAGTAGTTGTGACATGATTCCAAAAAAAAAGAAGAAAAAAAAAAGAAAAAAGCCTGTGCGAGATCCTCTACCTCCGCTTTGTTCTTTTTTGACCCCCAGGACATGTATATCTTACCTCTTTGTCTAATGGTCAAAACAGTAGGGGCCGAATGCTATTTTTGGAATTCTCCTTTGACCTTGAATAAGTGTTCTCACTGTTCTGTAAAAACGGAATTTTCGTTTAACCTTGAACAAGTGGTTTTGTTTGACGGATTATTGCAAGTTTGTCGGAGGGGGGGGGGTTAGTTTGTCAGTGGGGGCGGTTAGTTAGAAGATTGACATATACATCCAATAGGATCTTTTACATTAATTTCTTTCTTCTCAGGGGGGGGCGGTCGCCCCCTCCGCCCCCCTTTAATCCGCCCTTGGTGGCGGTTGAGGAGGGAGGGGGTAATTCTTAAAAAGCACTTCAGTAAGAAAAGTCAAAATTCATTTGATATGCCAAAAAAAAAAACCATTTAAACATGAAAAAAATAAACCCTTATCCCCACCCCCACCCACACACGCACACCTATGTGTTAATTAAAATCCCTATTTAACAAGGATTTTATTTCTTTGAAATCTTAACACTTCTATGTCATCAGCGTACCTTAGTGGCGTAGCCAGGAACTTTTCATGGGGGGGGGGGCGTTACGACTACTGCAACTCACATATATGCATATTTGCTGTGATAAGGGAGTGAAGAATATACATTTTGTATGGCAAAAAATTCATCATGAGGGGGTGGTATGACCCCCCTATCCCCCCCCCCCTTGGCTACGCTACTGGCGTACCTGAATGGTTTTTTGGGGTCATAGCTCCCTAAAAGCTTCATTTACTGTTAAGTAATCGGAAATGTATTTTTTTTTTAGCGGAAACCGAAATCTTTCTAGGAAAGTCTATCCCCCTCCCCCCTACCTTAACGCCTACCAAATTATGCACAAATTGAATTATTCAATTAGAAATGTGTCTTCAGCTATTTCTGGAAAACAAAGTACATTAAACCTCATAATTCAACTTCAACCCTTTTCAGCAAAAGAAAAGAAATTTTTTCAAGTATTTAAATAAATTATTACACAAATATCTTTTTAGGTGGTGTTTTTACCGGCGGCGTTTTTTCCTACATTCCTTCTTCTATGGGGGGTCTACCAAGGATGTAGCGATGCGATGCGAATGTTGTTCCCGTAGTACGAGAATAAAGACAACTCGGAAATGAGTAAACGTAGGATATGTAGAAAATTACATATTCGTGGATAATTTCGAAAGTTTCCCCATGGCACAATTATAAGTTCCCCTTGATTTCAGGAATTTGAGGTCCAGCTACTGACCTAAGCCAAATTTATTTATTTGTTTATTTTCAAATGCGTGTCTTTCGAACTGCAAAGATTTTAAACTCGATTTATGACTTTAAAAAAAAATTTCTTTCTTTAATTCATTTTTAAATGCGAACATTTTTAGGCCAAAATTAAGTTGGGATATTTCCCTCACCAGTCCCCCCCCCCCAAAAAAAAAGTATGTTATATCGATTTTTTAAGTTATATGCATTTTGGTTTTTGAGTTCTGAGCCACCCCCGAAAAATTTTCCTGGCTACGCTACTGGTTCTATTGCTGGGAGAGCCCAGCTAAGCCGACATAATGACAAGAACAGGCATCTTTTAGAAAGCCCTGATTTGAGCCCCCCCCCCCCCCCAAAAAAAAAAGAAAGAAAAATTATTTTACAAGAAATATTTTCTAATTTCCCTCCCCCTTTTTAATACAAATCAAGTTAATATAACATATTACATTTTATGTCTTTTTTTTTTGTTGTTAATGGTGTTTCGTGATTCTACACTTCAAATAGACGGTTCTCGGTAAAATATTATTTTCATAATAGTTTTTTTAATAAGTGTCAGTTGTGAAAATTTCACGCCCACAACAGAGTTATGGGCCACCATTCCATAGGTTACAGTCAAGAATTTTCTAAATGGAACCCTGCCTTTCAGTTCTGTGGTATGCTCCTAAAGTCCAAGCCCTACCCTACCCCCTCCACCAAGAAAATGTTTTCTGGGGACCTCTATAATTAATTGGGAAATTGTTAGCATTTCATAATTTCCCTTCCATTTATCATTAAAGATTCAAAATAGTTAAATCGAGATATAACGAAAATCATTCAGCACGAAAATGCTAACATAAAAAATCGGTCAAAATAATAAAATGAAATAACATTGTGGTCAAGATGAAATTTCACTCATTCCTTTTTCTTTTAAAACGAAACTAAAATCACTTAGCATAGAAAAAAAAAAGCCATTTCAAATTTGTTTCGAATGCGAATTGAATAAAACAATCGAACAATTCGTCAGCAAATATGGGTACTAAGAAAAGGCACTGAAAAAAAAAAAAAAAAATCTCATAGTGTTTTTAAAAACACATAATGTGTGACTTTGAAATATACACCTGCAAGTAAATTTTATCAGCAAATCGAATTAATAACATTTAACGACGTCGGAAATAAGACTGAATTTTTACTTACATGCATCACTTAAAACCAAATTCTTTTAGCACGAAAAAATGTTTCAGCTACCCAGTTTGTGTTAAACGTTTTTCACTTTAAAAGTTCACATTTAACACTTATTCATTATAATATACATTTACTGCTGAATTACACAGATGGAAATAAAAGTATTTTTACGCAAATCAAGCATTCAGCTAAATGGTCGAACACCCTCATATAGAACAATACTTCTTTATTACGAGGACATGAGATCTATGTTAAAAGTTGTTTTGTTAATGATTTAACAACATTGTTAGCTGTAAGTTTGCTATTAACAGAAATGTGCAAACTAAAATTACATTTTGGAGCAATTTGTTGTTGTTGTTGTATCCATGATAGACGACGCTATCCATGGAAAGAGGGGTGCCAGTGCCCCCGAGGGAGTTGAGACTTCTACTTGTTGGTCCCTAATTTTGAACCGATTCCAGATCAGGGACCAACTACCATCTGAAATCGGCACCCCCAATTGTATCGTTTAACAACTTGGAGGACATTGGAGCCACGACGGATTTTACGTGCACCAGCTCCAATTAGCGTACACGGTTCCACAGCGGACGAGCCGAGAGGGAGATGACCCTCCCAAGCACTGGCCAAGACGGATGCCGCTTCATTTGCCATGTTCTTTTGGAACGGAGTTTAGCGCTCAGACTACTGCGGGACGAAGCAATTTGTGGAGCAAAGAAAGACATTTTTGGAGCAATTTGGAGCAAGAAAAATGGATCTCTGCACGAATTTGAAGCAAGAAAAACTGATTTTTAAGTAATTTAGGCATAAAAAAATCCAATGTGGAGTAAAAGAATATGAATTTCGAAAAGCAAATTTCAGTTTTAAAGGAGGGAAGAGGTCATTTAAGAATTCCAATCTAAAAAATGAGAACTAGGAAGGTTCTTAAAAACTCTTTAACCTCTTACCGGATTTTCCCGAGCTGAGCTCGAACAGGTAAAACGTTCTGATTTTTCATCAGAACGTTTTGTTCTGATTCCATCGCTAGTGAAGCTCGGGCAGTAGGAAATTGTTTATTTTTCACGCAATCTTTCCCGAATTATTTCGTTTTGCTTTGAAACACTTTTATTTACTTTTCTTCCCACAATAAGGTAGAACTATACACGATTTAGGAACTATTATATGAGAATAGTGTAAAAATGTATGTATATCAAAATATGCATTAAAAAAATTGACATTGTTTGACCCTCCAACTTGAAAAAAATTAAACCGTCAAGGGGTTAATAAGAACAAAAACTACACACGTACAGATAATTCCTACATAAAAACTCATATCTGAACAAATCTTAGTATTTACTACTTTGTTTTTTGCCATTTTATTGTAAAAAATCAGAGTTTGAGCTATTTTATTTGTAAGTGATACACCTAAAATCTTTTTTCACATAAAAAAGAGGTTTGTCTTCTTAATTTGGCTAAAACTAATTTGTTCCACTTTACCACTGTTTGTATGATTTAAAGTATTCTTTCTATAAGACGAGCAATCCTTTTTTCGTGGAAGAGTCAGAAATTTATGAAAGAATTAAAACAATTCAGATATTTCATACATTGTTATAGAAAACATAAATTTTAAATTTAAAACTATTTTAACTATTTTAGTGGCTTAAAAAAATTGGAAACAGATAAAAAATACAACAAAATAAAATAATTAAATTTAAAATAGGGGTCAACTTTTAATTTTAAAGCAGTGTAAGTTTAAACAAAGGAGTGTCAAACAAAAAAATACTTATTTTTGAAATTGATGGAAAAAGATTGAAATTAAGATGGTAAAATTTCGTGAGAATTACAAACGTTTTCAGAGTATGGAAAAATTAAGCACTGGCGCTATTTTGCTGCAATCGGATTAAAAATGTCCAAAATCGATCTTTTTTGCAGTAGATTGCCGCATCATAATTGATTTGGCGCAGCCATAGCTGCCAACCTTAGAGAATGAAAATTAGGGAGATTTTCGAAAAAATTAGGGAGATTTTTAAAAAATTAGGGAGACTTTAAAAAACCCTTGTTATCGATGAAAAAACTCCATGTACACATGCGTAATATATCAGTAACCAAGAAAATTACATATACAAGAAAAATGTATAGCTTAAAACATTTATTAAAACAGCCAATTTTAAAATGCGATACTTTTTTAAAGAAATAAAGAATTTTTTAAACAGTAAATACTTTTGAACTATTTGCATTCATGGGCACCGGCAGCATAGGGCAGGGGGACACTTGCCCCTCCCCCTGTATTTTTGCAGGCATGAAAACAGCTGAAGAGCAAAAAAGAGGAAATACACGTGGACATATTTTCCAGCAAAAAATTGAAAAATTTACGTGCACATATTTTCAGGCATATGTAACAAGGTTGATAATGCAAAAACATGGAACTGGGGAATAATGTGTGAGCTTAAATTCAACCACTGTTAAACTAAATGGTGTACTAAACAATTTCTACCATTTAAATTTCAACCACAAACAAATTGACTGTGATCCTGAAGAAAATAACTATGCACTGTAAATGTTTAATAATCAGTTTTAGATATACAATATTTATTAAAAGAAAACAGGCTATAATTATTTAAAATAATTATCTTAAGTAAAATCCTAGATCAAAACAAATCATAAGTCTCACATCCAAATTTCAGACTATTCTTTTGATATGAAAATAAAATAAAAAATTGATTCTCAAAAAAAAAAATATATATATATATATATTTGAAGACGTATTTTTTTTTTTTTTTTGATCAGAAATGGAATGAAAAATTATATATATGGCATTGGCATTTTTTAAAATAAGCATTCAAATGATAGAATAAAAGTGAAGTTTTCTTGTTTTATTGGAAAAAGAATAATTCTTTAATAAATTTCTAAATATTTTCTCAGGTAAAATTTTAGAATCTTAGCAGTCTTGCAGCACACAGAAGTGGAACTTACGACAGGGACATATGTTCTGCTCCTTCCTATATTAGCTGCAAAATACCAACTCACAGGATTATGCTTTTTAAAATTAACTGTAAAAATAATTACCAAAGAAAAACCTGCACATGAGAATAAAACGAAATAGCGATTTTCCTGATTTTAAAATTGAAGGGAAAATGATTCAGAAATCAATAAACATATTATGGGGAAAATAATACTTTTCTGTTGAGTTACTAAAATGCCTTAAATTTTAATTTAACAATAGAGTATTAAAAGCTCTGTTTTACATCTTGTTTTTAAAATTATTCATTTACCAAAAGGCTGCAAAAAGACTGAAGTTCAGTTGGCAACTATGGAACCCGGAGATCGGGGATAGTTAGTTACCATAATTTAGCTAGTATAGTCCGCGGACTATGCATGTCAATAAGGGATTTTTTTCTAGGACGCGGACTATCTGGCTGAAATAAATTTCTTATGCAAAAAAAATTAGTATATTGATCTTGCTTTTTGATCTGTAGTTAGCGCGCAAGCTCCGGTGAATCCGATGCTAACAAATTTATTTCTGTAGAAAATAAAGCACATACATGCACTTCAAGTGACGGGACGTCGGCATGCAGGGAGCATTTGAATTTTTTTTTTCCCCCATTATGTCGTTTAAAGCATCGACGTAGTTACAGGTGCGTACAAGCTTCGTGAAACCATTTTAGAAATATTTCAGGCCGATAGTGCTTTAAAAAAAAAATAATTTATGTAATACGGGGGAAAACAGGCCTTCACAAACCGAAATACCGACGCCGCGTCGTCATCGCAAAGGTTGTTATTGTTTTGTCTTCACACGGCGAGCTGGCTAATAAAGCAAGAGAGCGAATTCTGCTGAGACATTAAAACATGACTTGCGTCGCCTCAATTCCTTTCTTTTTTTTCAATTGCGAGCGCAAATTTTTAATAAAGAGCATTTTTAAGTTTTATATTTCGTTACTTTTAACCCAGAGAGAGTATCAATTGAATGTTGTTTAAAATTAAGTATTATGTGGCTTGACCCATGAGAATTAGTAATGATCTTTTCTTCTTTTTTTTTTTTTTTTTTTTTTTTTTTTGCTTGGTTATGTACATTTTCATAAATGATTAATAAAAGTAATATTTTTATTTATTTAAGGGGCCGATATGTCTTGCCTAAGGACGAATTAATGCAATTTTATGAGCGGTTAGTTGAAATTTGTCTATTTTATGGAAGTAAAATAGAATTTCTTTTTCTTGTAGCGGAGGAGTAATCGCTCCCCCCCAACCCCTTTAATCCGTCCGTGGTCTTACCATTAGTTAACTTTTCACGAAATTATGGTATATATTTTTAGTAAAATCCGCGTAACTTAAAAAAAAAAACTCGGATTTTTTTTTTTTCTTACGGATTTCTTAACATTAACTCACATTTTAAAAAAGCATTATTCTTTTATTCAGCATAAAATTAAGATGTGTACGTTTTAATAGCTATAAATATCGAAGTATTTATTTATTGGAATTATTATTAATTATTTATTTATTTAAGAAATAAAGTATATTTAAACTACCACAAATTATTTTACTTCCTTTGCATGTTGAAGACCTAAAGGAATACGACAAGATTTATATTTTAAATACCATTACTAAAAGCTGCACTTTTATACAAGTTTTATTTGTCGTGCAGACCGTCAGTTTGCTTTATTTAAACAAAAATTCCAGTTTAGCATTCATAAAATGTCTGGAAGTTCTCGTTCGGCCGACGATTTTTCCAAAATCAAGCAAATTTTTGGATCCGAAAATGACCACAAACATTTCGTTTCCAATCCACGTTTTCTAATATATTCGCTAACATCTGCCATTTTCTCAATAATCCACAATAGAAAGTGTCAGTTAAGCTGGTACGTGTCCGTGGAAAAAATTTATAGATTCATCAAGTGCGCAAAACAGCAATAAAAACACGTCGCGAATAACAATAGCTCACCGACAACGGTTTTCCAGTGCCGAAAGGTCTCGATAGATAATTATTGTTGTGTAGTAGTTCGCCAAGTACATAATTATGTATCAGATGCCTTTCGAAACATGGAGGATCTAAAATAAGAATTTCCCCTTCTGAACTAAGTTTTGAATTTACGAACTCAGAAATCAGTAACATTGCACTCTAGCAGACTTTAGTCTAGGTGCAGTGCGAGATGCAGTGAAAACGTACATCCCAGGCGCGCATTATCGTCCTCTTGTTACTCTGCTATGTCCGCTAAGAACGTCGTAGATTTAGGACATGCTTTGCTTTTTAGGTTCGGTAATCACTGTTGTTTTCCCTTGCTGTTTTGGTAACCATACTGTTAAGTAATCTTTGCCCTCTGGAGTAGTCTTAGCGAAGTTTCTTCAGTTTCTGTCGTTAGCATTTAAAAAGTTCTGTAATTTTTTTTCAAAAATTGGTAAGTACATAAAACATGGGAATAATTTGGAAAAATTCGGGAGATTTATAAACTTTTCGGGAGTTCGGGAGATCGTTCCGAAATTCGGGAGTCTCCCGGAAAAATCGGGAAGTATGGCAGCTATGCGCAGCTGATACATACCCAGGTAGCACGTAACGTTTTTAAACGTTGCAATGGTTGCATATTCGTTAAGTTGCAGATATGACGTATCAGAAACGTTGCTTTTTCGTTTCAAAGGTTGTATATTGGTTACGTTGCAAATATGCCAAACCTGTGACGTGGCAGAAACGTTGCGTTTTGGGATTCATTTAACCATGCTCTTTTTGTTGCGAAAATTTCGTTTTTAAAACCAATTTGCAACCGTTTCATATTAGTTCATTTTTCCGTGTTTAGGACGTTTCGAAAACGTTTCATAATCGTTGCATCTTGGGAATCATTTTACCCTGCTCCTTTTGTTGCGAAAATTTCGTTTTTAAAACCAATTTGCACCCGTTTCATATTAGTTCGTTTTTCCGTGTTTAGGACGTTTCGAAAACGTTGCATAATCGTCGCATTTTGGGATATTTAAGAGAGCACAGCATGCGAACTCCATGTTATCTACTGCAAGGTCAAGTCACTATCCAGCGCAGTTGCTTGTTTACGTCCGCCATTACAAAATGGTGTGCTGCTCTAGTCATTCAAATATGGATTAAAAAAGTAAATAAATTTTAATATTATTGTAATGATTGTATTTCTGCTAACGATGTGTGTTCATTTGAAGAAAGTACATCCGTGTTAACGATTTTAAAACGTTTGAAAATGGTGGCAAAATAGGTGTATTATCCACTTTCTTTCGTTTCAGCAAACGTTTATAAAACGTGGCAAAGAATGGGTGTTAAATCGGTGGAAAGCGATGACACATTTGCGAATTCATTGCGTTACAGCTTGACGTTTTTGCAACGGAACGCGATATCCGTGTTAGCAACGTTTTAAAAACGAAAGTGTGCTACTTGGGTATCTACACTGATTCTAGCACTGTGGAGCCAATCAGTGAAAAAAGTTTTAGAATCGGTTTTCTACATAAGCTCATGTAATCGCAGATACTACTAAACATACAATGATACTTTTGTGTATATTGATTATATCTGTATACACTTGTATCATGTACGTACAATAAAGCAATTCCACTATAAACAAAGCCGGCTTTGGAGGTCCCGGACGCATATTACCAATCCTTACATTCATAAGGGCCTTCTCTAGAATAAAGAAGGCCCTGACACAGCAGGGTTTGTTTACTATGGCAACCCTGCGTGCTCATCTGGGCTCAATGACTTGCGGTAATGAATTGCAGCAACTGGTTTCTGCATTTGGTCTAAATTTCGTCCGTGTAATAGGGCCTTTATGATATCTTGATAGTTATTTATAACAACTAAGAAACATCATTAAAAACAGATAGGATTTGGAAGATCTCGAAAGCTCCTTTCAGGTCTTTGTTGTTCACATAGCTGTTCCTAAGAACAAAAATGTCTTCTGGCTCATTCGTAAAGGCTCGCTAGGCCACTCGTGCAACTAGTTTTAAAATAGGTGTTCTTAAATGCTCATTTTTTAAATTTGAAGCTATTTGACCTTTGTTCTTAAACCATTAGCGCCCGACTTTTTTTTTTAACACATTCTCCAATTTTTGTCGATGCCAAACGACAGTGACAAACAAATTTCTGACATTTGTTAGTATGAAGAATCCCACAGCACATAAGCTTAAATCAAGCTTGATACATACCTGCCAACCCTTCTGGTTTTGACAGAAGACTTCTGTTTTTTTAAGCTATCTTCCGGTCTTCTGCCAGAAGATAAAATCTTCTGTTTTTTAAATTTTTAGTTGATATATTAAATTGTATTGCAAACTATTCTAAAAAATTAGTAAATAAATAAATCCATTTCAAAGTCATTTATTAACGTAATCATTTCAACAGCAAACAACACAATGCTATTGTATGAGTGAGGTCAAAGAATTTGTAGGCAAATCTTTTATCGATAGTTAAAAAAAAAAAAAAAAAAAAAGCAGAACTTCATTTCATTCCTCCGTCAGTAATTCATCATTAGAAAATTTATTTGTGTTGAAAACTAAAGCTAACATACTTTGTTATGAAAATAATATTTCTGATGAACTATTAGTTGAAGCAAAAAAAAAAAAATAATCTTAATCTGTTTATTTTTCAACGTACTTTGGTTAAAAATAGAGTCAAATTCCC
>JAWZYV010013829.1:0-96134 GCA_038373885.1 Cheiracanthium punctorium | reverse complement strand
ATTGGGGGTAGGCAATGTCTCTCCCCCCCCCTCAATAAAAAAATAGAATTTTACTAAAACAATTATTTGTTTTTAAAATTTCAAGAGCAGTTGAGTCCAAATTTGTTTTTGCTGGGGGTTTTAATGAGGGTGCTTTCAAAGTAGGAAATGGGGTGTGCCTCCCCCCTTTTAATAGGAATTTTCAGAGTTAGTCTATCAAAATTCCATTTTTCTTTTTCATTAATAATTTAAAAAAATCATTATGTTTCATAAAATGCTTCCACTATTCCAATGAGTTACAACTATTCCTTTAATTGTCAATTTTTAAATACTAACATTTTCAGGTTAAAAAAAAATAATAATTACAGTAAGATGTTATTTTTATGTTGCATGCATATTCTGAACTATTAAGTAAATATTTCAAGTGTTACCTTTAATTGATGTGTATTTTTTTAAAAATTGAGTTTTAAATTTCAATGTAGTAAGGAAAACTTACAACTTGCAGATTATGCAGAAAGTAAAATAAAAAAGGAAGTAAACCATTGTGTGATTTATCTCTCAAATTTATTGGATGCAAATAGCATTCTTTATCATATAATTTATGGGTAATAAAATGATGGCGATAGATTATGTGGATGGAGAAAGTTTACTTTAATTTCATCTGTATGTGGATAAACACCCAGAACACACGAGCAAAACACCAAAAATTAGCAAATGTTACCTTTAAATTAAAAGATTGCTTGATATAAAACTAAAAGAAATAAATCATGTGACATTCTTTCCATAAAAAACTTTTTTCCACCTCTAAAAGGAGAAAATAGGCATAAAAACCGCGTTGCTTAATGCAGGCACAACTATTGTCGGAACAAGCTACCCGTCACCGAGCACATTTGTTTATATCCTACAGCGCCCCCTTTAGGTCGTTGAGATCGCGAATCGCAAGTGTTTTAATGCAGTACGGAATCTCAAGTGTTTATTTTTTCAAATCATCAAGAGTGTGCTTGTCAAGGCGTATGTAATCTGCGCTGTGTTTTCTTCTGGTCGTGTGCATTCTAAAGTGTGCTTACACTTTGTGTGTGTTGCAAGTGCCGCTTCGTCTAAGTGCACGTGCTTACCCCAAAACGCATTTTTTTTACACGTGCGCAAGCACAAGTGATACCGTGCGTAAGTGTGTGCAAGTGAAGCTGTGTTCATGTGTTTTTTCCTGCCCGCGAGTCGTGTTGTTTTGTAGTGGGCTGTGTCAGCGCAACTCAAGTTGGATATGAACATTTCGTCGCTTCAAAGGTGTTATAGCCAACCCTGGGTGAGTCGTTTCCAATTTATTTATTTTTCTTTCTCTTTTATTGCGCTGCTTGTATTTGATACCCCTCGCGTTGTTTTGACATGTCTCTGCCTTGTGAAAATGCCAGTACCGGCGATGGCACGTCCGGCCCTACCCAGTTAGCACGTGTTGCTGTTAAACCTCCCCCATTTTGTCGTACCGACCCCTCGCTATGGTTTATCCAACTAGATGCACAATTTAAATTAGGCGGAATCACCGCCGATGACACCCAATTTTACACGGCGATTTCCGCTTTGGAATCGGAAGTGTTACAATCGGTACGGGAGCTTGTCCTTAATCCCCCACCTACCGACAAATACAAGTCTCTTAAAGCCAAATTAATTGCCGCATACGCGGAGTCGGAGACTGTAAAAATTAAACACTTGCTCCAATATCTGCAACTTGGCGATATGAGGCCTTCCCAGCTGCTGTCTAAGATGTCTGACTTATCCGCCGGTAGTTTAAGGGGGCAGCCTACTTTTAAAATGCCCCAAAAATTGATTTTGAGATTTTTATCTCATTAAATAGTTTACTTTATTCTAAAAAGATTGATACCAACCATTTTTCTGTATGACAATTATTTATTGAGATAAAAAGGAAAATGTAAACGCAAGTTGGGCAGCATGCTGTAGAAGCTGCAACTAATGTTGACACTAAAAGCATAAAAGAGGCAGAAAAGAAATGTACAGAATTTAATTTAGAAACTCGAAGAGCCAGAAAAATGCTCAACAGTTCTCAGTTTGAGGCAATAAAAGAAAACGAAGGCAATGTGCATGAAAGCGGAAAATTTTAAATCGAAAAGTTCATAAAGTGAAATAAAATCAAATTTTTATGTTGCATAGTAAAAAAAATATATACATGGATATAATTATTAAAATAACTTCAAATAATGTACTTTTCCAATATTCGTGCCTTTATATCCTAAAAATGTATCTTTTGTTAAGGTATGTACATATTTTTTCATATTTACAATTGTCGAGCTTTTCTTTAGATTGATGTTTCTTAAGCCATATTAAAACATATTTTGGGTTAATCATTTTAAATACTCAGTAAAATTATTTTTAAATAGTAAATGTTTCAATAGAAAATGTTTTTAATTTTTAAAAATTAAATTTATGTTCCAAAACTACAATTTGAACTTTAATTGGCGTTTTCTCAAAACACTGTTTTTCAAGTTTGCGCGCATGATATTTAAAAAACTATTTAAGATATCAACTTGAAATTTTTCTCAGGCATTTATTTTAATATAATGAACTAAAATAAAATGGTTGTGTTTCATAGAAAAAAAAGTTATGATTGTAAAACTATCAAAATTTTTATGATAATTTAAACTTTTAGATTAAATATTTTTTTAAAATTTAAATTATGAAAATAATTAACCCATTTTAGTTTAGATTGTTAATCATAATGTTTTGTTTAATTTAGAAAAAAATTATGAGGATCAAAGGAATTCTAATTGAGATATCTTGCGCGCAGTGGGAAAGTACCCTTGAATTGTTTTTACAATATTGTGTGGTAAAATAATATTTTTTAAATTATCACCTTTATAATAAACTACAATAATATTTTTAATCAATAATGTCATAGTAGTTAACTGAAAAAAATTGTGTTTTTGCATGCATTCATTATTTTTTTTTTAATTATGAAAGTTGAACTAAAATTTCTACATTTTCCCATTCTTAAAAGTAGGCTGTCCCCTTAAGTGACAACATTCTTAAAACTTTGTGGATGAATCGCCTCCCATCTAACACCCAGGCCATACTTGCTGCCAGTAGCGAACCGCTCAACAACCTTGCGGGCATGGGCGTAACTTGGGCTTCGAAACTGGGGGGGCAAAAGTCATTTTAAATGAAAGTCCATGTATGCGTGCCCGTACACACACATGCATATATATATATATATATATATATATATATATATATATATATATAGTGAAACCTCTCCAAGCGGTCACCCCTCTAAACGGCCAATTTTTCATGGCACGGATTTTTTGACTCATAGACTTGATGTTAAAATAACCTCTATCAGCGGCCACCCGACCCCCTTAAACGGCCACCTCATCGCCCATCTCATTTTTCAGGAAATTTTACTCACTCCATGCTGTAATTTTGAGCGGAAAAACTCAAGGTCAGGTTTATGTCGAATATAAGTCCCAGGAATACATGGAATTTAATCTGTTATATCTCTTTTGTATTCTCCCCACACTCTTAAGATGGGTAATCACTTGGACAATCAGGTATTGAAATTGTCCTACAAATGAATTTTTGTCCCCCTTTCAGGGGCTAATTCCGTGTCTGACGAGGAATTTCTCGATGTTTGTAATGGCGAGCAAGCTAAACTTTCAACACAAGCGACTTTAGGGAAAATCGATGAAATTATCGAAAATTCCGAAGCGGTTACAAACTAACCAGTTAGAGATCCGATTTTTAAAGTAAAAAACAAACTAGAAAAAATGGTTGTTTCAAAGAAAAGTAAAAACTAAACGGACACAAATTGTATCATTTTTTCAAAAAAATGTAAGAAAGCATTAAATAAAGTACTATTTTCTCCTTAGATAAGTTTTATATTTCATTTTAAATAAGGAATATGTGCCAGACTTGTTTATATTACGCATTATAGCAATTATCTTATAATAGTAAATAAAACTCTTGAGAGCGGCCACCCCCTCCGAGCGGCCAAATATTCTCGGTACGGTGGGTGGCCGCTCAGAGAGGTTTCACTTATATATATATATATATAAACTATAAATTCGGTCTTTGAGCTTCGTCAAGGGAGACCCCCCTGAACCCCCCTAATTTTTTAGTTTCATTATTGCCATATTAAAACGATATTAATGGACTATGTCATTTTATCTCTCACCCCTTTTTCTTTTTCTTATATTCTTCCTTTACATTTATTTCATTGACTGGAAGTAGGAGGGTTTCCTGGTCTTTCCTTGCAAATGCAAAAGTGGGTCGATGATAACTGAAGTAACTTATATAATTTTTAGTATCTATCTTAACACACCAAAAATTTTGCTTTTCGTTATTGGATATTGTTGAGAGAGCTTTAGGCGCGTAGGGTTGCTGTATTTCGCATGGTAACTCTATTGGCGAGTCATCCGAGTGGATAAGAATCCGTGCTGTTAGGCTTATGTTTAAAATTATTCTTTTTCCCACTTTCACATTCGGTAGCCCAGTGCTCGATACGTTTATACCTTTTACAAGTTATTCTTGATGTATCCTTAATTTTATGAGTCGGCTGGCCCGAGTATTTTCCATAATTTTTATTTTTAGACGCATGTTTTCTAGGAGCAGCCACGAAAGCACCTGAGTCTTCTGCTTGTCTGTCATCGTTACGCCTGGCATTTGATTCTGAGTATTTCTGGCTTCGGAAGCTCATCTCTTGATTCCATAGCACATCGGAAATTGTCGAAAGTAGAAGGGAGGCTATATAACAGCATTACAGTCGGCAAGTCGTCGTCTATTTAGATATCCATTTCTGAAAGTCTGTCCCCTATGTCGAAGAATTTTCTCAAATGGTCGAGAATTCCATTAGACGAGTCGGGTATTTTATATTGAATTAAAGATTTCATCACGCAGCTTTACGAGCAGGTCCTTTAGACTGATAGATTTCTCCCAGTTTTTTCAACACATCTGATGAAGTGTCACAATTTTTTATTTGTTCGAGTTCAGATTGCGATTTACATAGAATTATATCTGCTTTTGCTTTTTCGTCCATTTGGAGACCCACGTATCGAACTCTTCTTGCGATTTTTTGTCATTTTCCAAAACTCAGGCTTTGAACCTGATGCATAAATCCAGGCATCATTCTTTATTAAAAGCGCTTTCATTTGCATTTTCCATGTTTCGTAATTATCTTTATTCAGCGTTTCAATTCGCCAAGTTCCAGTCGCCATTTTGAGGATGAATGATGCAGCCTTGAAACGAACGTTAAAAATCAGCAGATAAATAAATTAATCCATCTGGTGTCCATAACCTTTTAGAAATGTTAGCAGAGTTATGGCACAAACATATTAAAAGTGGGATTTTAACATAACATATTATTAGAACGGAAGAAACAGGCACATCACATAACAAGGTAACATCAAGAAGGGAAAAAGTATATTTGTTTGTGTTTGTGGGATTACGGCAGATTAGCTACGCGTGGGCTCTAGGCCTATGGGTGGGGTGCCCTCCGTGGAGGTCTTTCTAAGGGGTCTTAACCCGTATTTACGCTAAGTGAAAAAGGTATAGAAGAAGTAAAATGAATGCGTGCGCAAGCACAGTTACAGTTAAATAGATACGTGTTTATTGAGGGATACAGAATTCAGGAGGATAAGACATATATAAAAAAATAAACAATTCATTACTCAACAATTTTTTCTTACTTTTATGTCGCATTTTTGGGACACATTTTTGGGACAATTTTCAATAAAGGGGGCGAGAGATAAAATGACATAGTCATTAATAAATCATAAAATATTTCTTTTATAACAATGGAAAAAATACTGTACTTAAACCGATGAAATTTGAGATCAGTTATTTTTAACTCTTGAAAACAAAAAGTAAATAGTGCAAAAATATAATTAATAAAATAGATAAAAGGGATTACTTTTTTCCCCTTTTATAAAACCAACTCCACAGCCACTGGTACCACTGGGGACCGAATCAGCTTTTAGCGGTAGAGTCTGTGTGTACGTCCAAAACAAAGTTCATTGGAAGGATTGGAAATTGCAAATCTATGTGTTCACTAAAAAAAAAAACTCCACAGCCACTGGACATTAGCAGGACTTGACTGTCAAGAAACATTTGACGGTCAAAAACTGAAGCGGCCGACTTTGATTTTCAAAGGGTTTTTCCAATATGTAAGAAGAGGCATCATATTTTTAATTTAAACAAAACTACATTTTCCCCCTCAAAACGCAACTATAATGGATGTCTTCTCCTTAACGAATTCCTGACAAAAAAAACCAAATGATCAGTACATTGTAGTATTTTCTCCAGACT
The DNA here is from genome assembly GCA_038373885.1 of Cheiracanthium punctorium. NCBI lineage: Eukaryota > Metazoa > Arthropoda > Arachnida > Araneae > Cheiracanthiidae > Cheiracanthium > Cheiracanthium punctorium. Next base: position 89,846 of record JAWZYV010013829.1, on the reverse strand, counting down.
AATACTCAATCTTTATTTAAAATTTACCGATTTGACACAAAAATTACGAAAACTACTTACCTGTACTCATACACAAAACAAGTTAATATTTCACTGCAAGATACAGATATTCGGCTGGTAAAATTCATTTAACTTAACCAAACTTGACACACAGACATCATTTACCTATTTAGCTTAGCTCTTTGTAATCCATTCTTTGCAGCTCATTCAATAATCCCTCCAACCCTCTTGGACATCTCCCGAGTTCTTTGTCGGTATTTTCCCCCCAACCAGGTAGCGAAAGATTAACAACAGACTTGAAATATAAAACATCATGTTACATACAAAAATTTTTAAAGCTCCCTTCTCTCACAAAGTCGATATGCTTGCGGGAAAAACTGGTCCTAGTCTATTTAACCTGTTCAGGACCGGCGAAAGGAGAAAGAAGCGCTTCCCCAGGCCCGCGCGCTCAAAGAGACTACGCACGCACGGGACCGGTATGATATTTGAAATGATATTTGAGGTTTAATAAAAAAAAAGCTCGGAACCGAAAGTGCAAATTGAAGGTCAAAGCTCTCTGGAATGATATTTGAAAATGTAACAGACTTCATCAACCATCTAGTGCCGTTTAAAAATTCAAATAAAACGTTCCAATCTGAAATCACGTCTGTGTGATGATGGGCCGGCTCGCACGGAAACACTGATCACAAATACGATATCGCGGGCCGTGAGGGAAGAATCGTCTGATCACATATACGCGATCACGGTCCTGAACAGGTTAAGTGAACACAGATGTGGCTGATTTTTGAGTTAACGGGAGATAAAAGGGCCGCGTTCGGCATTTAAATCACTCCAAATTTTCACAGAATCTTAATGGTCATTTAGTGATGACATGTTCTTAAGTTTAGTTTGTAGGTAAAAAAAAAAAAAAAACGATTATTTTATGCCTTGTTAAAAAGCCTCCTCTTGCGAGGTTTGAAATACATTACAATGAAACTGATTGCACTGCACATTTTCTATTTTCTGTAACCTCTCTTCCCGTGGCACTTTATTTAATGTTAGCAACCTGTTAAATTTACAGCATTCTGAGCTCAATGTTCGTGTTTTTCCTCGACTCGGACAGAAAATTTTAAATTTTTAAGAGTCCAGTACGTTATTTTTATTTATTTATTTTTTATTTTATTTTATCTTTTATTTTTATTTATTTATTTATTTGGGGGGGGGTTGTAAATATGCTTAGAAAAGTAATGTGGAAAAATATATTTAATAATTTGAGGAGCTGGAACGACTTTTAGCGTGATTTCATTAACCAAAAGCTCGGCATATGCGGGAGACAGGGATCGATACAAACAAAAATTGGGTCCGTTTTGTGGCTCTTTCACAAAATTACAATCGATTTAAATAGAACCCCGTCACAAAAATACAGTCATTAAAAATGTCCTTCATTGGCATTTTACCCTACATTTTAATGTGTTTCATCAATTAACAAAAAGAAAAAGTGACTTTTATTAAAATTTGGTTTGAAAATTCACAAAAATAAGTGCTGAAATTCACAAAATTAAGCGTTGAAATTCACAAAAATATGCAGTTTTTACAAAAATTGGACCCTCGAAAATATTCCTGGACCGACCCCTGATAAATTATGAAGGTTTTGAGTTGAAGACGTTTTCACGGAAAAAAAAAAAGGGAGGGGGTATATAAATTAGGTGAATGCACATATACTATGTACTAAAGAAACTAATATTCTGAGATATTATCTTAGCTAGACTTTTTTGAAATGCTAGAAAATAGAATTATATGCACACATGGGCGCCCATAAGGGGGGCAAGGTAGGGAACCTGCCCCCCTAAAGTTCTAGGTTAATATCTCATGATGTTAACAATGGCAAAAACAGAACTAAAAAAGTTTGAAATTTGCCCCCCCCTCTAGAAAAATTTTTTGAAGTGCCCCCCCCCTTTAGGAAAATTACTATGGGTGCCCATGTACGCACATCAGCAGATCGTTATAAACAATAGCTGTGAAGGTTCCCCTTCTGTGTCGAACATTGCTTCTCAGTATTGCTGGGAGCAACGCTGTTAGCAGGAAGTAATGAGGCGATTTGTTGCTATATTTTTCTAATGCATGAAAATCTAAAAGGGTTAAAGGTATCGAAATACTGACTTAGATAGTACTGCAACTAGAGTTTATCTCTCACGACGAACCAAATAGAACGGCCTCCTCCCATGGAACCGTATAACTTATTTTGGAGCCCTCTACCAAGTCTGGGGCACGTGCCCCTAGTTTCCCTTGGCAGCAGATATAAATAATAAAATGGCAGACCGTTTCTTGTTCTCTTAAACTGCGTCGCATTTGAATACGCAATTAGTCGTCCGTCAAGTAAGTTGCGCACGATCACACGATAACGTTGTTGTCTCTCTGCTACTGAACTTCAAACACCAAAATTAGGTTCACTAAAATATAAATGAGAAACTGGCCCCAATCTGTGACAGGGCGGCAACTAAAGGGGGGATAAGCGGAGACAAGCACCGGGAGACATTCTAAAAGGAATGCCAAAATCAGTTATAGTTTCTTGGGATGGGGCGCGGCTCCATGCGAGGGGGCACACGACCATGGACGCCCATAAGGGGGGGCAAGGTAGGGAACTTGCCCCCCCCTAAAGTTCTAGGTTAATGTCACATAATGTTAACAAATGGCAAAAACAGAACTAAATTTGTTAAAAGTTTAAAATTTGCCCCCCTCTAGAAAAAATATTTGAAGTTTGCCCCCTTGGAAAATACTATGGGCGCCCATGCACACGACACTAATTATGGTTTGCCCCGGATGACATAAACTCTAATTGCGTCATCGCCTGTGAAAATGACCTCTTTTTGCTCACTTTTTACAGCAACAGGTCTTTTTTTCTAACGCTGAACAATTGATTTCAGACAAGTTTAAAATCGCTGCCCCTTGATTTTTGCTTTCCTGAGAAATTATCTAGCTTGGTCATTTGGTAGAATCTGCCATCGTTCCTGTTGAGTTGAAAAGCTTCTGTGACTCTATTCTTTTGTTGATTTTTGCAGGGGATTTTTTTTTCTTTTTTTTTTTTTTTTAGAATCTGATAGTATATATGGGTTCTAAATGCATGATTTGTGTTCAAAATCATAACTTTGCCCCCTGACTTTTTAGACTAGGGGGGCAACTTTTACAACTACAGGGGCAATTGCCCCCCCCAGATTACGCCTATGCTTGCCGGCATAGCCGATAAAATTCGCGAGTTAGCTACTCCGGTGCACGTACACGAGTTGCAGGCTCCAGTCCCAGTATTGCAACATTACAAGCGCAAATAGACCAGCTTGCAAAGCAAGTTGCTCATTTATGCTCTGTGCAACAGCAGCAGCCGCAGCGGGGTCGACCTTCTTTCCGTCAGCGGTCCAGGTCTCGAAGTAACTCAAAAAAGCGATACAAAGATCCCCCGGCAGATGTTTGTTTTTACCATCATAACTTCGGTGCAAAGGCCCGGAAATGTACCCCTCCCTGTAATTTTAATGATTCGGAAAACTTAATCGGCCATCGCTCGAAGCCGTGAGCGAGTGCGGCCGATCCATTGCGCGCCTCTTTGTCGTTGATAAAACCTCTGGCCTGAAATTTTTAGTTGACACCGGGGCTGACGTATCTGTCGTTCCTCCGCTGTCCCATGAGCGAAAAGGGTCCGCCAGCAAACTCGAGCTGTTTGCCGCAAACGGTTCCCCCATCAAAACCTTTGTTGAACGTCTGTTACAGGTCGATTTGGGCTTACGGAGAAAATTCCAATGGCCTTTCATTATTGCGTCGGTGTCACACCCTATTATCGGCGCAGATTTTCTGCATAGCTTTGCACTGTTGGTCGACATTAAAAATCGTCGCCTTAAGCCGGATTCATACTGGCCGTACCGCACCGCTAAAACACCGCAATGACGTCACGTGGCGGAGCAACTCGGCCCCCGCCGTCAACTCCGATATAAGAAAGACCCCTCACAGCAACCATAGAAGCTCGTGACGAAAGCAAAGTTAGGCCGTAGGTTTTTCGGCTGGGTTACTAGCTGCGCTTGCTTATCATCGGAGTATTATCGCCAATTCACCCCGCAGGTACTATTATTGAGAACAAGGGCAGGTACGTCAAACCGGTCGAACGGCAGTTAATCGTCACAGGTGAAAGAGAATTGGCGAAAGTGTACTATACCTTTTCGCCATCAATGGGATTTTGTTTGCTTCGAAGTTCTTGAAGAATGTCCATTATTTGATAAAACTATGCTTGTTAATTGTATTTAAAGCATGGTATACAAGTATTCAGTACCTTTTTGTAGAGGTAATTATGCAGATGGCCCCAAGGTATCCGTTTTCAGTTTACCAAAGAATGAAGAACTACAAAGGAAATGGATAAATGCCATTCCACGTGCAAATATTAATCCATCAAAGAATTTTAAAGTAAGTGCTTTTTTGTTTAAAGTAAGTGCTGTTTTTAAGAAAGTAAGTGCTGTTTTTAAGAATATATGTTTAGTATATTTGAATTTGTGTATCTATAAATCTTTTATATTCATATAAGCATTAAATTTTTTCTTAATTCATGAATTTCATTTCAGTATACAAATAATTTTACATTCTTTATTGTGTATATATATAGATATACACAAGTGTATATATATAGATATGTGTGTGTGTGCGTGTGTTATCAATACTTTTTTAATTCCTCTTTTTAAAACATAAAAAGTAAAAGCTGGACTTAAAATTGCAAAACAATAATAATAATAATAGAAATTTTGAAAACAATATGTAAAATAAAATCATATTTTGTTATTTGATTTGCAGTTGGAAGAAAATTTTGAAAATTTATTTTTTACAAAATTACAAATAACGAATTAATAATATTATAAAGATTGATATTTAATAATTCTACGAATACTGATAAAATTATTACTCTTATAAGTAATAGCATTATTTAAACCTCATAGTTCATAGTATAGTTAATAGTAATCACAATTCTCGATCACTTGATATTTATCTGTTAGTAAAATGTAGGCTTTTTTATTTAATTAGTGAAAACTATTCATTGCAGGTCTGTGAATTACATTTAAAAAAAGAAGATATTAGGAGAACTTCAGAACGCTACAATCCAGCAACGGGTGAGAAAATAGTGGCAACCTTAACACAACCAAGACTTAAGGATGATGCTTTGCCTACAATTTTTCATGGCTGTCCTGCATATTTATCAAAACTTATTAAGGCCAGAGAAGCTCCAGAAAACAAAGCTGAAAGGAGAGAAAATGAGCAACTGCAAAAGACTCTTGAATTAAGTGTGAAATCATTTGAAGAATATCAATCAAAAACTTCCTTTCAAACTCTGGACGAATTATTATTATTACTAAAGGATATTCAAATTCCAGATGTGTTTACGATTGTCAAAGCTGAAAATACAGTTATGTTTTTAAAAATATCTTCATTGCCAGTACCTGAATTATCGTTATCAATAATAATAGATGAAAATTTAATGGTAAGTGTTTTTTATCATAAAGTACCTATCACTGTGCATAATAATTTTAAATTACCAGTACAATTTACAAATATAAATGATTTGCTGTCTCTATTGCATGAATTTATAAATTACAATGGTTTTTCTTTTGATAAATTAAATAATTTAAAATCTTCAGTAAAAAATATTTGCTGCGAGTTAAAGCTAATTGTTCCTGAAAGAAGCCATGATTTAATAGATTTTTTATATGAACAAATTAATTTAATTGGTAAGTAAAACAGCCCATAGATATAGTGCAGATCTTTTAGTATTAAGTAGTTTGTTAGATTCAATATCTCCTCATGCATATAGATTTCTCAGAAATAGATATGTATTAATTTTACCACATCCAAGTACTCTTAATAGACTCACTTCATCTTATAATTTAGATCCTAGAGTGCAAGTACTGCAAGATGATTTCTTAAAATATGCTAAAGATAAATTTCAATATTTAAATAATTTTGACAAAGTTGTAAATTTAATGATGGATGAAATTAATTTAAAACCCTTTCTAGATTACAAATGTGGTGACATAATTGGAGCCTCATACAATTCAGGTAAAGCTGCAAATTCGGCATTTGTTTTCATGATACAAAGTTTGAAATCTCCTTATAAGGATATAGTACATAACTTGCCAGTAAAAACAATAACCGCAGAATTATTGCACGAAGTGATTTCAAAAGTAATTAAAGGGTTACACAGTATAGGTTACAATGTTATTTGCCTATCTATCCAATGTTATTTGCCTATCTATCTATAGCATATTTTAAGAAATCATCTGACAATAGGAGTGTGATTATTAGTAGCTGAATTTGGTTAGATTGAATAAGACTGTTTTGAGCATACATGCTGTTCTGGTATTCAATTATTTTAAAACTAAGAAGGGTGTTCCAATCAAATTACAAAGATAAATTTATTCATTGTTAATTGAATATGAATATGTTTATAAATATAAATAATGTAAAAACCTTTATATTTTACTTAATAAATATTTTTCGATTCAAACTGTCTATGTGCTTGTTTTTCTTTATTTTCTTTATTTTTTATAGGTGATAATTAAGAGTTTTGGAAACGTTTTAATTAATATTAAACTTTTTTTTAGTTTTTTCTAAATGTTTTAATGCTTCTACAAAGGGGGAAAAGCGCCGAGGGTTTGCGCAATATCTGGCGAGAACAGATATTCCGCAGCGACCGCAAAGCTACAGCCAATTACAGAAGAGCTTTTACAGCTACAGCCAATTACAGAAGAGCATTGGTGTATTTACTTGCGGCACCGCAAGCTCGCCGCGCGGACAGCCAACGGTCCAAAACGGCGAAACAGTACGGTATGGTTGCGGTGCAGCGCGGCAGGTATGAATCCACCTTTACGGACACTGTCACATACCCAGGTTTTTTTCGTAACAGTGTAGCGGCCGCCGCGCCTGCGATCGGTGCGTTCCCGACCACCAATCTGATCCTTCAGCGGCCACCACATCGAACAAGCTTCCGCGCATCTCTTCGCGCATCCTGTGAGGAGCGCTAGCGGCTACTCCCACGATAGCAGAGCCAGGGAATCTGGCAACGCTGATGTGCGGTCCGGCAGTATAAAAGGAAGTGTGTTCACGCATGGTTCGCAGCAGTATTATTATTATTATTATCGCGTTGCTGTTGTTGCTACCAGAACTCTATGTTAACTGTACCGCTGGATGTAAATTGACCGTATCGTGCAGAGCTTGTATGCTCGACTTAAGTCTGAATAAAATGTTGTTAAATTTTCTACTAGATGGTATTTGTATTCAACGGATGTTACACTCGACGTATTCTTAATTTTTATCTATAGTAAGGAGCTGATAGCACGCTCCTCCACATGGGTGACTTCTGGACATTTTGTATACGCAATCCTGCAATCCGAGTTCATCCAAGAATTATGGAATCTCAAGACATTTCTTGTCATCAATTCGTAACATCCAGCATTAGTGTTGTGCATCTCCGTATCAATTTCCATTAAGTGAAGATTATTTTTTTCTTCTTCCCGGCAGTATTGGGCGAAATATTGCTCGCCAGGTGGTTGACGAAATTCCTCATCGCTGCGTGTAATCGCAACTGTTTTAATGCAGTACGGAATCTCAAGTGTTTATTTTTTCAAATCATCAAGAGTGTGCTTGTCAAGGCGTATGTAATCTGCGCTGTGTTTTCTTCCGGTCGTGTGCATTCTAAAGTGTGCTTACACTGTGTGTGGGTTGCAAGTGCCGCTTCGTCTAAGTGCACGTGCTTACCCCAAAACGCATTTTTTTACACGTGCGCAAGCACAAGTGATACCGTGCGTAAGTGTGTGCAAGTGAAGCTGTGTTCATGTGTTTTTTCCTGCCCGCGAGTCGTGTTGTTTTGGGCAGCGACTATTTTCACCACCGTTTTTCCCCCTTTACTGGAGTTCCCCCCTTCGTTGCGACAGCAACCAGGTGGAAACTGGGTTATGTTTTTAGTACGGTTCCCATTTTATGGAGTTGATCTCGGTGGTGAAAATAAGACAATCGCCAAGAGCTATGTAGCATTTTATTGGATATTTCGGATTTGTATGCAGAAATTAGCCAATAAAAACATTCACCACCAAGTTGGTCAGTTTAATCCGTTCATTAAAATGAACAAGTCTCTTATTTTCACCGATACGTATAATGATCCTGCGTTTAGTAAGTAATGTTTAAAAATGAATTATGTTATTTAGGAGATCTTGTTTCTATAATTTTACATCGTTGTCTTAATTTACTCTTAATTTATTTCAAATTTTATTCTTTCAATATTATATATATATTTTTTTTTCAATGTTGCAGTCGCAATTATCTAAAGAGATGCAATAGAAGTAGATTAATTATTAACTTCGCAATTCAAAAAAGTATGCTTAATTCTTTATTCTGCAGATTTATGTCTTTTATTTTATCACTTATTTTTATGGCTTATGGTCCTTTTTTTTATTTTATTTTATTTTATTTTTTTTTTTTTTTTTTTGCTTAAAGTGGCTAAAGTTTGACATTACTTAAATTGTATTGTAACAAATAATTATATAATCCCTTGTAATCAAATTCTTTATTTGAGAAAGATGTGGAATTGCAATATTATGCTAATTTGAAAAAGTTGTTTAAAAATATATATTTCAATGTTGTGTATACATTTAAAGTAGTTAAGTAATCACACAAGCAAAGCATGACAAATTCAGTTAAATAACAATAAGGTATATAAAACACATGAAATAATTTGTGTTTTACACAGAGTTATTTAATTTGCTACACTGATTTTATAGATAAAATAAAATCTTTCCCATTTGGAAATTATATATATAGAGAGAGATAGATAGATACAATAATATAAGTGAGATCCTCCTGACATTTCATGTATTTTTAGTTAGACTAATGGAGATTATGATTTTTCTTTTTAAGGGGTCTAGTGATTAACGTAAAAATGAATTTATAAGGTTTGGAATATTAATTAAACCACTTTGTGCTTAATGAAAAACACTAAAAAAACTGGTGTTAAAAGATAATATCTATAAAAACATACGTAAAAAATGTACTTAGCACTTGGTAATCAAAAAGTAACTTATAAGTACTACCTTTCTTAACATGTGTTTTTAAACAAAGTATTTATTTATATTACTTTGTGCTTGCATTCAAAAGGAAGAAAACAAAATTAGTTGTGTTTTTGCAGTAATTTAATGCTACAAACATTTGAAACTTTTCTGTTCTGTTTCATGCTCAAAATATGAGCAGAAGTTTGACAAGTTCTTTTGTTTGTGGAAGTAAAGAGGTTAATATGATTACAATTATTCTTAAATGCTGTTGTTTTATTATTGATTTAAATTATAACCACAAAATTTATCCCCCCCCCCATTGGCATAACTCGCCTGATTTGCTAGGGTGGGCTACAGCCCCTTTTATATTCGTGTAAGCATGTTATATGTAAGTTAGTAAATTACTATTAATAATTAGTTTATTATACGTCCCGCAGTTACAGGCACTTAGCCGGGGGTTTGCAATTATGGGTTACAATTCTGAAGGCAGTGCCCTCCCCCCAAAAAAATTGCCCACACTCACAAAAACAATTTGGAACCCCCCCCCCCCTTTCTTTAAAATTTTACCCTACTCCCAAATTTGCAAAATCGACAGAAGATAAATTTGAAAAAATGAAAATCTGAAGTTAAAATCAATTTCAAAAGTTAAGAGATTTTTTTAAAAAGAGTTCTTAAAACCTGCCTCACAACCACTGCAGTATATACGACAGAGTGTGTATTTTCAACATTAAACCAAGTTTTAAACCTCAGTGATTATTGATGCGACTTGATCGAAAAGAAGATATTTTCTTACTTGCATTTAATTAAGATATTGTTAAAAATCTCAGCTTATATGGTTTTGTTGACCGGTTTGTCAACATACGTAAGCAAATGGTTTAGATTGTGTCTGCAGTACATCATATTTGTGTAACAACACATTGGACAAACAAAACTTATTATAAATTAAGTATTAAATGTATAATACATTTTTAATTGTGAAATATCAAATTTAAATTTTGGAACGAAGGGAGTGTTTTCAGGAACGTATTAAAAAAAGGGGGGGAAATCACATTATCAAAAAAATAATAAATAAAATAAATAAGATTGAGGAAAAATAATGCGTGACAGTACTTAATGCAGTGGTAACTAAAAAGTAGTTCTGTTTTGTCAACAAAATTAAATATTAGGTCTAAGGTAAAGTTATGTCCATTTTTCGTATGTTAATATTTTGCCTAGCCAAAAGCTATTCAGTCTAATAATAAAAGTTTTGACATGTGAGTTTTTTAGCGTAAGTGCTAGATTGGAGAGCATTATCCAAAATTCGCAATATACAGGTGAGAGGGGACTGAAACGCTCTTTTGATATTTAATATATCTTCCGTAATCTCAAAGAAGAAAAAATATATCCTTTAAATTCTTCCTGTAAATTACAACTCTCACAAACACCTAAAAATCCATTTCAGAACATTTTGAATATAATCCTCACAGGAGGGTATAAGTTGATAAGGGTAAAGGGGGAGGGTGGCCATTTTTCTTGAAAAAAAAAATAGCTATGAAATTCTCGCTTTAAAATTTAACAAATATAAGTCTTAGGCTCAGTTTGTTTGTAATTCATTTCTTGTTTAAATTTATTTGTTTGAATTTTATGTAAAAAAAAGGACATTACTTTCTCATATACCTAATACTAGTAGTTATAAAATAGTTATAAAATTATATGAAGAATGAAATTTCATTAAAAATATATAGTGGTGGCAAAAAGTTCTGAACACACTCAATATTTTTACCTATTTTTTGTGGTTGACTGAATTTTTCATTAGGAAATTATCGTAATTTCTTAACGATTATAAATTGTTTGCAATACCTTTCAACAAGGCTGAAAAGTGTTTATGATTTAGGTTTTTCTGCCCATCCGTGGTCTAACTGCTGTAAAAACAGGGGGTGTTTACATGTTTTTAAAATGATGAGGTCTTATAATTGATGTTTAAGATTTTAAAATATAGTATTAGGAATTTCGTGGATAGTGATTTTGCTGGATATCGGGTATCCGAAGCTCCTTTGGTTACCGGATATGGATATCCGATCGGATATCCAGCACTCAACACGTATTTAGTTATCAAGTATCAAGTGTTTTTCTATTTTTTTTTATATATAGAATGACATCAGAACAATAAATTGCAAAGTGGTTTTACACCTCATTGAAGTATTTTTTAATAATTGACTTATAATATACAAAAACTAAATCTTTTTACGTATATGTACATAAAAAATGTTACTTAAAATGTAAAAAGTTAAAATATTCTTTTTATGTGTGCACTACTGGCAGAAGCAGATAAATTTTAACCGTGACACATTTATTAATGTATCTATAATTGCAAATTATTTTCACAAAGAAATGCATACTTTTTTTTTTTTTAATTTAAGAGTAAGATATCTATTTTGATAAGATACCTATGATAGATGAGTTAATTTTTTCCAAACATAGGCTTAATGCTTTTTTTCTGTTTTAATAATATAATATTGATTTTCATTACTTTATGTAGGTAGTGATAGCCATACACAATACTGTAGTAGTAACTAAAACAACTATTTTAAACTAGTAAAATACCATGTTGCAACATGGCTGTCTGCACAAGCAGCCATGTTATAATTTTCATTAATAAATACTATTTCACAAGCACATTTTAAATGTACATATTTTAAGTAGACTTAACTTCAAAACTGAATTAAAAGTTTTAGAAAATCATAAATAAATTTAAATAACTAAATTTGTCAATTTTAAAAATATGCAAAATAAAAATTAATTTTTAATCATTAGGTATTGGAGACTTCACTAAAGGAATGCTCGGTAAAAGATTGTCATTTAGAAAAAGGATGAAAATTGAAAATTTCTCCCTGCCTCTATAAATAAATTTTGAAGATAGAATAATCGGAGTGTTTTGTTAATTATCGGATTTCTGGAGCAAATTAACAATATTAGAGAAACTCCATGGAGAAAGAGTGTAAAATTACATTATTACTGGGATTACCATGAGAGAAACTGCATATACTGAATGCACATATTTTTCAAATGATACTACACAGTGCTTATAATTAAACTTCCCGTATAAACAACAGTCTACAGCTGAAAAGGATGAGAAGATCAAATTTGCACATGGGCACTACATGAAATGTGCTTAGTTTTTTTTAGCACTAGGGTGCTATTTCGCACAATCACAGAATTTTGTCTATGCAATCATGTAGACAGGTTTTGTTGATATGAACTGTCATGGTGAAGATACTTTCAGATGTGTTTTCCAGATATCATGGAGGGGGAGTGGGCATTAATAAAATGTTGAAAGTCGCACAAGGTTTGCAATTTTTGATTATTGATCACTGTTTGAGATACCAAAAACCGACAATTTATCATATATTACGAGTATAGTTAGAAAATACCTGGCGAAGATTGTGAAATAATTTTAGTAGTCGATTTTAATATAAATTTCAATTCTAAAGAAGTGTTTTATGGAACAAGGAAGGAAAACACAGTACATGCATAGATTGGTTATACACTTTCCAAACATGTATTTAAAATGGTAGAGGATAGTTGGATTATGCTTGGCGAAGGTTGCAAAACAGGTTTAGTAGGTGATTTTAAGATATATTTCAGTTTGAAAGATGCATTTTATTTAACAAGAAAGGCGAACACAGCACACTCGCGGATTATGATGCCTATTCCAAATAGTATTTATTATGGTGAAGTATAGTTGGAATAAGCTTGGAAAAGATTGTAATACAGTTTTAGTAGGCAATTTTAGTGCAGATTTCGATTCCATAGATGTGTTTTATGGTGGGTCATTCCACGTCAGATCAAACAGTGCAGTTCACCACACCAGCTTAGATTTTCCTCAAATTTCATATAGAGGATTTATAGCCTAAGACATCAAAAAATCTCAATTTTGAAGGTTTTACGATAATTAATTACCGAGAAATTAATTATGCAAATTTTTAAGTTTTCTGCAAGATGCGCCAACTTTTTTCTCAATTCCTTAAATAACTCCTTACCTGTAAAAGTTACTGAAGTAAAAATTTGTTTCTAGGAGTAACTTTTTACGCTGATTCCAAAAATGTTATCGAAATTTGCGTATCTTCTATAGTTTATGCATGAGCACTGCATTTGCTAAAAAACATCATGAATTTTTTTCGGCATGTCTGATCATAGACACATGTTTTAAATTTTTATATGTTGTTAAGATGGAATAATCCTACATCCCAAAATAATTTCATCTTGGCTTTCTGCTCAGGAGCAGAGAAAAAAAATTATATGTATGTACCCATATATATTAGGATTTTCATATGCAATATTTATACTGAAGATGAGAAAATTCAGAAGCGTTAGTCAATTTTCGTATGTCTTTTAAATTGATATCTGAAATTTAACTACTACTCCAGGCATTTTCAAAAACTAGAAAATATATCAAAGTGCTTGTATCGGAAAACGTAAAACAAACAAACAACAAAAAATGCATGTTAAATTAAAAAAGAATTCTAAAGTTAAAATTTAGAATTATTTTTAATTTAACCCTGTTGTTTTTGGCAGTCATCCATCAGCCAATAAATCTTTAGAATTCTGTATGATATTGAACTCAAAAGAAAGAACTATGTTTAATAAAACATATATATGTATGTATATATATATATATATATATATATATATATATATATATATATATATATATATATATATATATATATATATATAGTAGGTCTACCGAAAAGTTCTATCCGTTTTTCGTATGTCAATATTTTGCCTAGCCAAAACTACAGAAGCTAATAACACGAAATTTAGCACGAGTGGGATTTTATAGCGTAAGTGCTAGATTAGAGAGTATTCTACAAAATTCGTAATTTATGGAGGATAAAGGCCCAAAATGCTCTTTCCGCATATTCTGCGGGATCTCAAAGAAGAAAACGGGTATCGATAAAATTCTTGCTGTAAAATACACAACACTCAAGAATGCCTAAAAATCGATTTCAGAACATTTCGAATATAATCTTCCTAGGAGGGTAGACGTAAAAGTTTGCCGTGAATAACTGGTTACATGACATTTATTCTGCAATATATCACCAAATGTGCAATTTGACAATGTGCCTGACATTGCTATGCTAGTTGTTGTAACAATAAAAATTTAATACAGAATACAGTAAAACCTATTTCAAATTGCTGTATCCACAAAACTAGCCAAAGCACAATTTTGTTCGCATTCTGTTAAAGGTAAATAAGTACTGTAACTTACAGGAATTCAATTCTTTCAATAAACTTTGTTCCTTCTATTGACTTGAATGTCATACAGAATTACAAAGATTTATTGGCTGATGGATGACTGCCAAAAACAACAGGGTTAAATTAAAAATAATTCTAAATTTTAACTTTAGAATTCTTTTTAATTTAACATTGCTTTTTGTTTTTAATTTAACATTTTTTGTTGTTTGTTTGTTTTACGTTTTCCGATGCAAGCACTTTAATATATTTTCTAATTTTTGAAAATGCTTGGAGTAGTAGCTAAATTTCAGATATCAATTTAAAAGACATAGGAAAATTGACTAACGCTTCTGAATTTTCTCATCTTCAGTATAAATATTGCATATGAAAATCCTAATATATGGGTACATATATGCAATTTTTTTTCTCTGCTCCTGAGCAGAAAGCCAAGATGAAATTATTTTGGGATGTAGGATTATTCCATCTTAACAACATATAAAATTTTAAAACATGTGTCTGTGATCAGACATGCCGAAAAAAATTCATGATGTTTTTTAGCAAATGCAGTGCTCATGCATAAACTATAGAAGATACGCAAATTTCGATAACATTTTTGGAATCAGCGTAAAAAGTTACTCCTAGAAACAAATTTTCACTTCAGTAACTTTTACAGGTAAGGAGTTATTTAAGGAATTGAGAAAAAAGTTGGCGCATCTTGCAGAAAACTTAAAAATTTGCATAATTAATTTCTCGGTAATTAATTATCGTAGAACCTTCAAATTGAGATTTGTTGATGTCTTAGCCTATAAATCCTCTATATAAAATTTGAGGAAAATCTAAGCTGGTGTGGTGAACTTTCTCCAATTTTGTGTTTGATTTGACGTGGAATGACCCTGGTACAAGAAAGAGTTGATTCCTACTTTAACACTCCCACTCTCGCCAACCTAAAAAATCGCCCCACTTTGGCAAGCTTTGCAGTCGTGGGTCTCTAGGAATTATGCACAAGTTTCGATGCTCCCAAAAAAACTAGATGAGAACCAGAGCCTGATTATGACCGACTAGGGCCACAGGCATTGATGAATTTGGGGGACCCCTTCTATGAAATTTGTTTTATTCTTCATAAAATTTTGATGAATATTTCAAGAATATAATAAATATTTCAAGACTATTTCAGAACAACATTTGATATTGGGGCCTTTTTGAGCCGGAGGCCCTGGGCAAAGTCTCAATTTGCCCATGTGATAATAAGACTTTGATGAGAACTAAAGTGAACAAATTAGTGATAAATGCACCAGTTAAGAAATTTGAAGACACTTAATCCTTAAAACTTCATTAATTGCCAACCCAAAAAAAAAAAAAAATAATTGAATGCTATACTTGAATGCTATACTGTGTGTTTCATCAATTAACAAAAAGAAAAAGTGACTTTTATTAAAATTTGGTTTGAAAATTCACAAAAATAAGTGCTGAAATTCACAAAATTAAGCATTGAAATTCACAAAAATATGCAGTTTTTACAAAAATTGGACCCTCGAAAATATTCCTGGACCGACCCCTGATAAATTATGAAGGTTTTGAGTTGAAGACGTTTTCACGGGAAAAAAAAAAGGGAGGGGGTATATAAATTAGGTGAATGCACATATACTATGTACTAAAGAAACTAATATTCTGAGATATTATCTTAGCTAGACTTTTTTGAAATGCTAGAAAATAGAATTATATGCACACATGGGCGCCCATAAGGGGGGCAAGGTAGGGAACTTGCCCCCCTAAAGTTCTAGGTTAATATCTCATGATGTTAACAATGGCAAAAACAGAACTAAAAAAGTTTGAAATTTGCCCCCCCTCTAGAAAAATTTTTTGAAGTTCCCCCCCCCTTTAGGAAAATTACTATGGGTGCCCATGTACGCACATCAGCAGATCGTTATAAACAATAGCTGTGAAGGTTCCCCTTCTGTGTCGAACATTGCTTCTCAGTATTGCTGGGAGCAACGCTGTTAGCAGGAAGTAATGAGGCGATTTGTTGCTATATTTTTCTAATGCATGAAAATCTAAAAGGGTTAAAGGTATCGAAATACTGACTTAGATAGTACTGCAACTAGAGTTTATCTCTCACGACGAACCAAATAGAACGGCCTCCTCCCATGGAACCGTATAACTTATTTTGGAGCCCTCTACCAAGTCTGGGGCACGTGCCCCTAGTTTCCCTTGGCAGCAGATATAAATAATAAAATGGCAGACCGTTTCTTGTTCTCTTAAACTGCGTCGCATTTGAATACGCAATTAGTCGTCCGTCAAGTAAGTTGCGCACGATCACACGATAACGTTGTTGTCTCTCTGCTACTGAACTTCAAACACCAAAATTAGGTTCACTAAAATATAAATGAGAAACTGGCCCCAATCTGTGACAGGGCGGCAACTAAAGGGGGGATAAGCGGAGACAAGCACCGGGAGACATTCTAAAAGGAATGCCAAAATCAGTTATAGTTTCTTGGGATGGGGCGCGGCTCCATGCGAGGGGGCACACGACCATGGACGCCCATAAGGGGGGGCAAGGTAGGGAACTTGCCCCCCCCTAAAGTTCTAGGTTAATGTCACATAATGTTAACAAATGGCAAAAACAGAACTAAATTTGTTAAAAGTTTAAAATTTGCCCCCCTCTAGAAAAAATATTTGAAGTTTGCCCCCTTGGAAAATACTATGGGCGCCCATGCACACGACACTAATTATGGTTTGCCCCGGATGACATAAACTCTAATTGCGTCATCGCCTGTGAAAATGACCTCTTTTTGCTCACTTTTTACAGCAACAGGTCTTTTTTTCTAACGCTGAACAATTGATTTCAGACAAGTTTAAAATCGCTGCCCCTTGATTTTTGCTTTCCTGAGAAATTATCTAGCTTGGTCATTTGGTAGAATCTGCCATCGTTCCTGTTGAGTTGAAAAGCTTCTGTGACTCTATTCTTTTGTTGATTTTTGCAGGGGATTTTTTTTTCTTTTTTTTTTTTTTTTAGAATCTGATAGTATATATGGGTTCTAAATGCATGATTTGTGTTCAAAATCATAACTTTGCCCCCTGACTTTTTAGACTAGGGGGGCAACTTTTACAACTACAGGGGCAATTGCCCCCCCCAGATTACGCCTATGCTTGCCGGCATAGCCGATAAAATTCGCGAGTTAGCTACTCCGGTGCACGTACACGAGTTGCAGGCTCCAGTCCCAGTATTGCAACATTACAAGCGCAAATAGACCAGCTTGCAAAGCAAGTTGCTCATTTATGCTCTGTGCAACAGCAGCAGCCGCAGCGGGGTCGACCTTCTTTCCGTCAGCGGTCCAGGTCTCGAAGTAACTCAAAAAAGCGATACAAAGATCCCCCGGCAGATGTTTGTTTTTACCATCATAACTTCGGTGCAAAGGCCCGGAAATGTACCCCTCCCTGTAATTTTAATGATTCGGAAAACTTAATCGGCCATCGCTCGAAGCCGTGAGCGAGTGCGGCCGATCCATTGCGCGCCTCTTTGTCGTTGATAAAACCTCTGGCCTGAAATTTTTAGTTGACACCGGGGCTGACGTATCTGTCGTTCCTCCGCTGTCCCATGAGCGAAAAGGGTCCGCCAGCAAACTCGAGCTGTTTGCCGCAAACGGTTCCCCCATCAAAACCTTTGTTGAACGTCTGTTACAGGTCGATTTGGGCTTACGGAGAAAATTCCAATGGCCTTTCATTATTGCGTCGGTGTCACACCCTATTATCGGCGCAGATTTTCTGCATAGCTTTGCACTGTTGGTCGACATTAAAAATCGTCGCCTTAAGCCGGATTCATACTGGCCGTACCGCACCGCTAAAACACCGCAATGACGTCACGTGGCGGAGCAACTCGGCCCCCGCCGTCAACTCCGATATAAGAAAGACCCCTCACAGCAACCATAGAAGCTCGTGACGAAAGCAAAGTTAGGCCGTAGGTTTTTCGGCTGGGTTACTAGCTGCGCTTGCTTATCATCGGAGTATTATCGCCAATTCACCCCGCAGGTACTATTATTGAGAACAAGGGCAGGTACGTCAAACCGGTCGAACGGCAGTTAATCGTCACAGGTGAAAGAGAATTGGCGAAAGTGTACTATACCTTTTCGCCATCAATGGGATTTTGTTTGCTTCGAAGTTCTTGAAGAATGTCCATTATTTGATAAAACTATGCTTGTTAATTGTATTTAAAGCATGGTATACAAGTATTCAGTACCTTTTTGTAGAGGTAATTATGCAGATGGCCCCAAGGTATCCGTTTTCAGTTTACCAAAGAATGAAGAACTACAAAGGAAATGGATAAATGCCATTCCACGTGCAAATATTAATCCATCAAAGAATTTTAAAGTAAGTGCTTTTTTGTTTAAAGTAAGTGCTGTTTTTAAGAAAGTAAGTGCTGTTTTTAAGAATATATGTTTAGTATATTTGAATTTGTGTATCTATAAATCTTTTATATTCATATAAGCATTAAATTTTTTCTTAATTCATGAATTTCATTTCAGTATACAAATAATTTTACATTCTTTATTGTGTATATATATAGATATACACAAGTGTATATATATAGATATGTGTGTGTGTGCGTGTGTTATCAATACTTTTTTAATTCCTCTTTTTAAAACATAAAAAGTAAAAGCTGGACTTAAAATTGCAAAACAATAATAATAATAATAGAAATTTTGAAAACAATATGTAAAATAAAATCATATTTTGTTATTTGATTTGCAGTTGGAAGAAAATTTTGAAAATTTATTTTTTACAAAATTACAAATAACGAATTAATAATATTATAAAGATTGATATTTAATAATTCTACGAATACTGATAAAATTATTACTCTTATAAGTAATAGCATTATTTAAACCTCATAGTTCATAGTATAGTTAATAGTAATCACAATTCTCGATCACTTGATATTTATCTGTTAGTAAAATGTAGGCTTTTTTATTTAATTAGTGAAAACTATTCATTGCAGGTCTGTGAATTACATTTAAAAAAAGAAGATATTAGGAGAACTTCAGAACGCTACAATCCAGCAACGGGTGAGAAAATAGTGGCAACCTTAACACAACCAAGACTTAAGGATGATGCTTTGCCTACAATTTTTCATGGCTGTCCTGCATATTTATCAAAACTTATTAAGGCCAGAGAAGCTCCAGAAAACAAAGCTGAAAGGAGAGAAAATGAGCAACTGCAAAAGACTCTTGAATTAAGTGTGAAATCATTTGAAGAATATCAATCAAAAACTTCCTTTCAAACTCTGGACGAATTATTATTATTACTAAAGGATATTCAAATTCCAGATGTGTTTACGATTGTCAAAGCTGAAAATACAGTTATGTTTTTAAAAATATCTTCATTGCCAGTACCTGAATTATCGTTATCAATAATAATAGATGAAAATTTAATGGTAAGTGTTTTTTATCATAAAGTACCTATCACTGTGCATAATAATTTTAAATTACCAGTACAATTTACAAATATAAATGATTTGCTGTCTCTATTGCATGAATTTATAAATTACAATGGTTTTTCTTTTGATAAATTAAATAATTTAAAATCTTCAGTAAAAAATATTTGCTGCGAGTTAAAGCTAATTGTTCCTGAAAGAAGCCATGATTTAATAGATTTTTTATATGAACAAATTAATTTAATTGGTAAGTAAAACAGCCCATAGATATAGTGCAGATCTTTTAGTATTAAGTAGTTTGTTAGATTCAATATCTCCTCATGCATATAGATTTCTCAGAAATAGATATGTATTAATTTTACCACATCCAAGTACTCTTAATAGACTCACTTCATCTTATAATTTAGATCCTAGAGTGCAAGTACTGCAAGATAATTTCTTAAAATATGCTAAAGATAAATTTCAATATTTAAATAATTTTGACAAAGTTGTAAATTTAATGATGGATGAAATTAATTTAAAACCCTTTCTAGATTACAAATGTGGTGACATAATTGGAGCCTCATACAATTCAGGTAAAGCTGCAAATTCGGCATTTGTTTTCATGATACAAAGTTTGAAATCTCCTTATAAGGATATAGTACATAACTTGCCAGTAAAAACAATAACCGCAGAATTATTGCACGAAGTGATTTCAAAAGTAATTAAAGGGTTACACAGTATAGGTTACAATGTTATTTGCCTATCTATCTATAGCATATTTTAAGAAATCATCTGACAATAGGAGTGTGATTATTAGTAGCTGAATTTGGTTAGATTGAATAAGACTGTTTTGAGCATACATGCTGTTCTGGTATTCAATTATTTTAAAACTAAGAAGGGTGTTCCAATCAAATTACAAAGATAAATTTATTCATTGTTAATTGAATATGAATATGTTTATAAATATAAATAATGTAAAAACCTTTATATTTTACTTAATAAATATTTTTCGATTCAAACTGTCTATGTGCTTGTTTTTCTTTATTTTCTTTATTTTTTATAGGTGATAATTAAGAGTTTTGGAAACGTTTTAATTAATATTAAACTTTTTTTTAGTTTTTTCTAAATGTTTTAATGCTTCTACAAAGGGGGAAAAGCGCCGAGGGTTTGCGCAATATCTGGCGAGAACAGATATTCCGCAGCGACCGCAAAGCTACAGCCAATTACAGAAGAGCTTTTACAGCTACAGCCAATTACAGAAGAGCATTGGTGTATTTACTTGCGGCACCGCAAGCTCGCCGCGCGGACAGCCAACGGTCCAAAACGGCGAAACAGTACGGTATGGTTGCGGTGCAGCGCGGCAGGTATGAATCCACCTTTACGGACACTGTCACATACCCAGGTTTTTTTCGTAACAGTGTAGCGGCCGCCGCGCCTGCGATCGGTGCGTTCCCGACCACCAATCTGATCTTTCAGCGGCCACCACATCGAACAAGCTTCCGTGCATCTCTTCGCGCATCCTGTGAGGAGCGCTAGCGGCTAATCCCACGATAGCAGAGCCAGGGAATTTGGCAACGCTGATGTGCGGTCCGGCAGTATAAAAGGAAGTGTATTCACGCATGGTTCGCAGCAATATTGTTATTATAATTATTATCGCGTTGCTGTTGTTGCTACCAGAACTCTATGTTAATTGTACTGCTGGATGTAAATTGACCGTATCGTGCAGAGCTTGTATGCTCGACTTAAGTCTGAATAAAATGCTGTTAAGTTTTTTACTAGATGGTATTTGTATTCAACGGATGTTACACTCGACGTATTCTTAATTTTTATCTATAGTAAGGAGCTGATAGCACGCTCCTCCACATTGGTGACTTCTGGACATTTTGTATACGCAATCCTGCAATCCGAGTTCATCCAAGAATTTCAAGACATTTCTTGTCATCAATTCGTAACATCCAGCATTAGTGTTGTGCATCCCAGTATCAATTTCCATTAAGTGAAGATTATTTTTATCTTCTTCCCTGCAGTATTGGGCGAAATATTGCTCGCCAGGTGGTTGACGAAATTCCTCATCGCTGCGTGTAATCGCAAGTGTTTTAATGCGGTACGGAATCTCAAGTGTTTATTTTTTCAAATCATCAAGAGTGTGCTTGTCAAGGCGTATGTAATCTGCGCTGTGTTTTCTTCCGGTCGTGTGCATTCTAAAGTGTGCTTACACTTTGTGTGTGTTGCAAGTGCCGCTTCGTCTAAGTGCACGTGCTTACCCAAAACGCATTTTTTTACACGTGCGCAAGCACAAGTGATACCGTGCGTAAGTGTGTTCAAGTGAAGCTGTGTTCATGTGTTTTTTCCTGCCCGCGAGTCGTGTTGTTTTGGGCAGCGACTATTTTCACCACCGTTTTTCCCCCTTTACTGGAGTTCCCCCCTTCGTTGCGACAGCAACCAGGTGGAAACTGGGTTATGTTTTTAGTACGGTTCCCATTTTATGGAGTTGATCTCGGTGGTGAAAATAAGACAATCGCCAAGAGCTATGTAGCATTTTATTGGATATTTCGGATTTGTATGCAGAAATTAGCCAATAAAAACATTCACCACCAAGTTGGTCAGTTTAATCCGTTCATTAAAATGAACAAGTCTCTTATTTTCACCGATACGTATAATGATCCTGCGTTTAGTAAGTAATGTTTAAAAATGAATTATGTTATTTAGGAGATCTTGTTTCTATAATTTTACATCGTTGTCTTAATTTACTCTTAATTTATTTCAAATTTTATTCTTTCAATATTATATATATATTTTTTTTTCAATGTTGCAGTCGCAATTATCTAAAGAGATGCAATAGAAGTAGATTAATTATTAACTTCGCAATTCAAAAAAGTATGCTTAATTCTTTATTCTGCAGATTTATGTCTTTTATTTTATCACTTATTTTTATGGCTTATGGTCCTTTTTTTATTTTATTTTATTTTATTTTATTTTTTTTTTTTTGCTTAAAGTGGCTAAAGTTTGACATTACTTAAATTGTATTGTAACAAATAATTATATAATCCCTTGTAATCAAATTCTTTATTTGAGAAAGATGTGGAATTGCAATATTATGCTAATTTGAAAAAGTTGTTTAAAAATATATATTTCAATGTTGTGTATACATTTAAAGTAGTTAAGTAATCACACAAGCAAAGCATGACAAATTCAGTTAAATAACAATAAGGTATATAAAACACATGAAATAATTTGTGTTTTACACAGAGTTATTTAATTTGCTACACTGATTTTATAGATAAAATAAAATCTTTCCCATTTGGAAATTATATATATAGAGAGAGATAGATAGATACAATAATATAAGTGAGATCCTCCTGACATTTCATGTATTTTTAGTTAGACTAATGGAGATTATGATTTTTCTTTTTAAGGGGTCTAGTGATTAACGTAAAAATGAATTTATAAGGTTTGGAATATTAATTAAACCACTTTGTGCTTAATGAAAAACACTAAAAAAACTGGTGTTAAAAGATAATATCTATAAAAACATACGTAAAAAATGTACTTAGCACTTGGTAATCAAAAAGTAACTTATAAGTACTACCTTTCTTAACATGTGTTTTTAAACAAAGTATTTATTTATATTACTTTGTGCTTGCATTCAAAAGGAAGAAAACAAAATTAGTTGTGTTTTTGCAGTAATTTAATGCTACAAACATTTGAAACTTTTCTGTTCTGTTTCATGCTCAAAATATGAGCAGAAGTTTGACAAGTTCTTTTGTTTGTGGAAGTAAAGAGGTTAATATGATTACAATTATTCTTAAATGCTGTTGTTTTATTATTGATTTAAATTATAACCACAAAATTTATCCCCCCCCCCATTGGCATAACTCGCCTGATTTGCTAGGGTGGGCTACAGCCCCTTTTATATTCGTGTAAGCATGTTATATGTAAGTTAGTAAATTACTATTAATAATTAGTTTATTATACGTCCCGCAGTTACAGGCACTTAGCCGGGGGTTTGCAATTATGGGTTACAATTCTGAAGGCAGTGCCCTCCCCCCAAAAAAATTGCCCACACTCACAAAAACAATTTGGAACCCCCCCCCCCTTTCTTTAAAATTTTACCCTACTCCCAAATTTGCAAAATCGACAGAAGATAAATTTGAAAAAATGAAAATCTGAAGTTAAAATCAATTTCAAAAGTTAAGAGATTTTTTTAAAAAGAGTTCTTAAAACCTGCCTCACAACCACTGCAGTATATACGACAGAGTGTGTATTTTCAACATTAAACCAAGTTTTAAACCTCAGTGATTATTGATGCGACTTGATCGAAAAGAAGATATTTTCTTACTTGCATTTAATTAAGATATTGTTAAAAATCTCAGCTTATATGGTTTTGTTGACCGGTTTGTCAACATACGTAAGCAAATGGTTTAGATTGTGTCTGCAGTACATCATATTTGTGTAACAACACATTGGACAAACAAAACTTATTATAAATTAAGTATTAAATGTATAATACATTTTTAATTGTGAAATATCAAATTTAAATTTTGGAACGAAGGGAGTGTTTTCAGGAACGTATTAAAAAAAGGGGGGGAAATCACATTATCAAAAAAATAATAAATAAAATAAATAAGATTGAGGAAAAATAATGCGTGACAGTACTTAATGCAGTGGTAACTAAAAAGTAGTTCTGTTTTGTCAACAAAATTAAATATTAGGTCTAAGGTAAAGTTATGTCCATTTTTCGTATGTTAATATTTTGCCTAGCCAAAAGCTATTCAGTCTAATAATAAAAGTTTTGACATGTGAGTTTTTTAGCGTAAGTGCTAGATTGGAGAGCATTATCCAAAATTCGCAATATACAGGTGAGAGGGGACTGAAACGCTCTTTTGATATTTAATATATCTTCCGTAATCTCAAAGAAGAAAAAATATATCCTTTAAATTCTTCCTGTAAATTACAACTCTCACAAACACCTAAAAATCCATTTCAGAACATTTTGAATATAATCCTCACAGGAGGGTATAAGTTGATAAGGGTAAAGGGGGAGGGTGGCCATTTTTCTTGAAAAAAAAAATAGCTATGAAATTCTCGCTTTAAAATTTAACAAATATAAGTCTTAGGCTCAGTTTGTTTGTAATTCATTTCTTGTTTAAATTTATTTGTTTGAATTTTATGTAAAAAAAAGGACATTACTTTCTCATATACCTAATACTAGTAGTTATAAAATAGTTATAAAATTATATGAAGAATGAAATTTCATTAAAAATATATAGTGGTGGCAAAAAGTTCTGAACACACTCAATATTTTTACCTATTTTTTGTGGTTGACTGAATTTTTCATTAGGAAATTATCGTAATTTCTTAACGATTATAAATTGTTTGCAATACCTTTCAACAAGGCTGAAAAGTGTTTATGATTTAGGTTTTTCTGCCCATCCGTGGTCTAACTGCTGTAAAAACAGGGGGTGTTTACATGTTTTTAAAATGATGAGGTCTTATAATTGATGTTTAAGATTTTAAAATATAGTATTAGGAATTTCGTGGATAGTGATTTTGCTGGATATCGGGTATCCGAAGCTCCTTTGGTTACCGGATATGGATATCCGATCGGATATCCAGCACTCAACACGTATTTAGTTATCAAGTATCAAGTGTTTTTCTATTTTTTTTTATATATAGAATGACATCAGAACAATAAATTGCAAAGTGGTTTTACACCTCATTGAAGTATTTTTTAATAATTGACTTATAATATACAAAAACTAAATCTTTTTACGTATATGTACATAAAAAATGTTACTTAAAATGTAAAAAGTTAAAATATTCTTTTTATGTGTGCACTACTGGCAGAAGCAGATAAATTTTAACCGTGACACATTTATTAATGTATCTATAATTGCAAATTATTTTCACAAAGAAATGCATACTTTTTTTTTTTTTAATTTAAGAGTAAGATATCTATTTTGATAAGATACCTATGATAGATGAGTTAATTTTTTCCAAACATAGGCTTAATGCTTTTTTTCTGTTTTAATAATATAATATTGATTTTCATTACTTTATGTAGGTAGTGATAGCCATACACAATACTGTAGTAGTAACTAAAACAACTATTTTAAACTAGTAAAATACCATGTTGCAACATGGCTGTCTGCACAAGCAGCCATGTTATAATTTTCATTAATAAATACTATTTCACAAGCACATTTTAAATGTACATATTTTAAGTAGACTTAACTTCAAAACTGAATTAAAAGTTTTAGAAAATCATAAATAAATTTAAATAACTAAATTTGTCAATTTTAAAAATATGCAAAATAAAAATTAATTTTTAATCATTAGGTATTGGAGACTTCACTAAAGGAATGCTCGGTAAAAGATTGTCATTTAGAAAAAGGATGAAAATTGAAAATTTCTCCCTGCCTCTATAAATAAATTTTGAAGATAGAATAATCGGAGTGTTTTGTTAATTATCGGATTTCTGGAGCAAATTAACAATATTAGAGAAACTCCATGGAGAAAGAGTGTAAAATTACATTATTACTGGGATTACCATGAGAGAAACTGCATATACTGAATGCACATATTTTTCAAATGATACTACACAGTGCTTATAATTAAACTTCCCGTATAAACAACAGTCTACAGCTGAAAAGGATGAGAAGATCAAATTTGCACATGGGCACTACATGAAATGTGCTTAGTTTTTTTTAGCACTAGGGTGCTATTTCGCACAATCACAGAATTTTGTCTATGCAATCATGTAGACAGGTTTTGTTGATATGAACTGTCATGGTGAAGATACTTTCAGATGTGTTTTCCAGATATCATGGAGGGGGAGTGGGCATTAATAAAATGTTGAAAGTCGCACAAGGTTTGCAATTTTTGATTATTGATCACTGTTTGAGATACCAAAAACCGACAATTTATCATATATTACGAGTATAGTTAGAAAATACCTGGCGAAGATTGTGAAATAATTTTAGTAGTCGATTTTAATATAAATTTCAATTCTAAAGAAGTGTTTTATGGAACAAGGAAGGAAAACACAGTACATGCATAGATTGGTTATACACTTTCCAAACATGTATTTAAAATGGTAGAGGATAGTTGGATTATGCTTGGCGAAGGTTGCAAAACAGGTTTAGTAGGTGATTTTAAGATATATTTCAGTTTGAAAGATGCATTTTATTTAACAAGAAAGGCGAACACAGCACACTCGCGGATTATGATGCCTATTCCAAATAGTATTTATTATGGTGAAGTATAGTTGGAATAAGCTTGGAAAAGATTGTAATACAGTTTTAGTAGGCAATTTTAGTGCAGATTTCGATTCCATAGATGTGTTTTATGGTGGGTCATTCCACGTCAGATCAAACAGTGCAGTTCACCACACCAGCTTAGATTTTCCTCAAATTTCATATAGAGGATTTATAGCCTAAGACATCAAAAAATCTCAATTTTGAAGGTTTTACGATAATTAATTACCGAGAAATTAATTATGCAAATTTTTAAGTTTTCTGCAAGATGCGCCAACTTTTTTCTCAATTCCTTAAATAACTCCTTACCTGTAAAAGTTACTGAAGTAAAAATTTGTTTCTAGGAGTAACTTTTTACGCTGATTCCAAAAATGTTATCGAAATTTGCGTATCTTCTATAGTTTATGCATGAGCACTGCATTTGCTAAAAAACATCATGAATTTTTTTCGGCATGTCTGATCATAGACACATGTTTTAAATTTTTATATGTTGTTAAGATGGAATAATCCTACATCCCAAAATAATTTCATCTTGGCTTTCTGCTCAGGAGCAGAGAAAAAAAATTATATGTATGTACCCATATATATTAGGATTTTCATATGCAATATTTATACTGAAGATGAGAAAATTCAGAAGCGTTAGTCAATTTTCGTATGTCTTTTAAATTGATATCTGAAATTTAACTACTACTCCAGGCATTTTCAAAAACTAGAAAATATATCAAAGTGCTTGTATCGGAAAACGTAAAACAAACAAACAACAAAAAATGCATGTTAAATTAAAAAAGAATTCTAAAGTTAAAATTTAGAATTATTTTTAATTTAACCCTGTTGTTTTTGGCAGTCATCCATCAGCCAATAAATCTTTAGAATTCTGTATGATATTGAACTCAAAAGAAAGAACTATGTTTAATAAAACATATATATGTATATATATATATATAGTAGGTCTACCGAAAAGTTCTATCCGTTTTTCGTATGTCAATATTTTGCCTAGCCAAAACTACAGAAGCTAATAACACGAAATTTAGCACGAGTGGGATTTTATAGCGTAAGTGCTAGATTAGAGAGTATTCTACAAAATTCGTAATTTATGGAGGATAAAGGCCCAAAATGCTCTTTCCGCATATTCTGCGGGATCTCAAAGAAGAAAACGGGTATCGATAAAATTCTTGCTGTAAAATACACAACACTCAAGAATGCCTAAAAATCGATTTCAGAACATTTCGAATATAATCTTCCTAGGAGGGTAGACGTAAAAGTTTGCCGTGAATAACTGGTTACATGACATTTATTCTGCAATATATCACCAAATGTGCAATTTGACAATGTGCCTGACATTGCTATGCTAGTTGTTGTAACAATAAAAATTTAATACAGAATACAGTAAAACCTATTTCAAATTGCTGTATCCACAAAACTAGCCAAAGCACAATTTTGTTCGCATTCTGTTAAAGGTAAATAAGTACTGTAACTTACAGGAATTCAATTCTTTCAATAAACTTTGTTCCTTCTATTGACTTGAATGTCATACAGAATTACAAAGATTTATTGGCTGATGGATGACTGCCAAAAACAACAGGGTTAAATTAAAAATAATTCTAAATTTTAACTTTAGAATTCTTTTTAATTTAACATTGCTTTTTGTTTTTAATTTAACATTTTTTGTTGTTTGTTTGTTTTACGTTTTCCGATGCAAGCACTTTAATATATTTTCTAATTTTTGAAAATGCTTGGAGTAGAAGCTAAATTTCAGATATCAATTTAAAAGACATCGGAAAATTGACTAACGCTTCTGAATTTTCTCATCTTCAGTATAAATATTGCATATGAAAATCCTAATATATGGGTACATATATGCAATTTTTTTTCTCTGCTCCTGAGCAGAAAGCCAAGATGAAATTATTTTGGGATGTAGGATTATTCCATCTTAACAACATATAAAATTTTAAAACATGTGTCTGTGATCAGACATGCCGAAAAAAATTCATGATGTTTTTTAGCAAATGCAGTGCTCATGCATAAACTATAGAAGATACGCAAATTTCGATAACATTTTTGGAATCAGCGTAAAAAGTTACTCCTAGAAACAAATTTTCACTTCAGTAACTTTTACAGGTAAGGAGTTATTTAAGGAATTGAGAAAAAAGTTGGCGCATCTTGCAGAAAACTTAAAAATTTGCATAATTAATTTCTCGGTAATTAATTATCGTAGAACCTTCAAATTGAGATTTGTTGATGTCTTAGCCTATAAATCCTCTATATAAAATTTGAGGAAAATCTAAGCTGGTGTGGTGAACTTTCTCCAATTTTGTGTTTGATTTGACGTGGAATGACCCTGGTACAAGAAAGAGTTGATTCCTACTTTAACACTCCCACTCTCGCCAACCTAAAAAATCGCCCCACTTTGGCAAGCTTTGCAGTCGTGGGTCTCTAGGAATTATGCACAAGTTTCGATGCTCCCAAAAAAACTAGATGAGAACCAGAGCCTGATTATGACCGACTAGGGCCACAGGCATTGATGAATTTGGGGGACCCCTTCTATGAAATTTGTTTTATTCTTCATAAAATTTTGATGAATATTTCAAGAATATAATAAATATTTCAAGACTATTTCAGAACAACATTTGATATTGGGGCCTTTTTGAGCCGGAGGCCCTGGGCAAAGTCTCAATTTGCCCATGTGATAATAAGGCTTTGATGAGAACTAAAGTGAACAAATTAGTGATAAATGCACCAGTTAAGAAATTTGAAGACACTTAATCCTTAAAACTTCATTAATTGCCAACCCAAAAAAAAAAAAAAAAATAATTGAATGCTATACTTACATATTGTCCAAATCGCCATTTTAATTCTAAATTATGCCATATAAATTTAAAAAATCGTTATGTTAACTGCATATGTTTAATTATTGCCATCTTGGGGAGAGTCAGGGCATTAAAGTAGGAATGAGCCCATGAAAGACAAACACGGTACTTTCATGGATTATGATGCACATTCGAAACAATATTTAAAATGGATAAGTATAGTTAGAATATACTTGGCAAAGATTCTAAAATAGTTTAGTAGGTGATTTTAAGATAGATTTTGATTCCAGAGATGTGCTTTATGGAACAAGGAAGAAAAACAGGGATGACGCATAAATTATGATACTCTTTTAATATATAGCACTTCAGTGTGTATTTAAAATCTGAAAGTGTTTCAAATTTTCTTACCTTTTTTTTTTTTTTTTTTTTTTTTTTTAAGTTTAGTTCAGAAAATGTCCATTAAGCGGCAATTAGCAGCATGAAATCAGCTCTAAATATGAGCCTTACCTAAACTAGTTATAAATATGCTCAAAAACTACTGAACAAATGTTGAAATTGTGTGTTTATTTTGAATGATCGATTTCCATTGTTAAATTTGCTGCTTTTTCATGTTTAATAGCAACTTGAACATTTTTAACTCAAGCATTTTAATAAAAATTCTCTAAGCACTTTTCATTTGTAGTCTATAAAACAAATTTGGTTACTATCTGTTCTCCCATTTTAGTGGTAGAAATATTTTTTAGAAAATATATCCCTCTGTTTTATGTATCACTTTATCAAGCATGTTCAAATATAATTTTCTATCCTGTCCCATGCATATTACAGATAGAACTTTAGTAGTATATAGCCAGATATCTGGGAGAGAAGTCGGATATCCAGTAGTTATGATTCAGATTATACGAAAATATGATTTCTTCTAAACTGTTAATGACCGCTCAGATGATTTTCGGAACAACCTTCCTGTTATTAGCCCCGTACCTTTAGCCAGTCTTTTACAAGTGATGTAAATGTAGATGACTGCATCTCTTTCAATTCTCATTGATGAAACCATACCTCGCTCTCTTCTGCCATTCAAATGAAAGTCCATTCACTCATCTTCTCTCGCCCAGCCCCCGGTCAGCAAGAGAAAAAAAAGTTTAAAGATGGGCCCATGCAAGGATTTTCCTTGACCTCTGGCCCTCATTCTCAGTATGGAAAGGCTCACACTAGTTAGCTTCCCCAAAAAAATCGTCATTCCCATCAAGTTACACAAGTAGTGGAACAGCTCGTTAGTCTGGCTCCGAATTCATGTCTCCTGAGTCACGTGATTTTGGAAGGTTCCATTGGGAAGATGCGGTAACAGAATTTATCCTTTAGAAGAGAAAATCCGAAGTAGGGTCTACCTAATTGGTGCCCTATCCAGAGGCGCCGACTTTACAAAATTTCTGTGGGTGCCCTAAAAGTCCGTGGGAGGGGGGGGGGGTTAATAAAATGTTGAAAGTCGCACAAGGTTTGTAATTTTTTATAAAGGATCGCTAAGTTTGGTGCCAAAACGCGACAATTTATTTTAAAGGGGGAGTATAGTTGGAATGTACTTCGCTAAGATTGTAAAATAGTTTTAGTAGGTGATTTTAAGTTAGATTTCGATTCCGAAGATGGGTTTTTATGGAACAAGGAAGAAAAATACGGCACACTCATGAATAACGATACACTTTCCAACTTTATGGAATCTTTTCCAATTACCCTTCAATCTTTTCCTATTATTATTTGCTTCCTTGCTCGTAACTACTCAATCATTTGACTTTTCATGCACATTTTTACCAGTAGGAAATGGGTAATACAAATAATCATTTTAGTTCCACATAAAATATCCAATATCTGAGGGTATAGATCGAAGAAACGATATCTGTCTCACGGTTTTGGTACACAAATTAAAATAAACTAACTGCACCAAGGATTTGAAAAAATTCAGTATAATTATTTACAAGCTGCACTGCACACTGCAATAAATTCAAAAACTTTCATGAAACTTTCAGAAAAAAATCTGAAATGTGGAACTGCACAGCAAAATATTTCTAAGAGTGGCCATTCTGCAAAAAATTTTCGTTTATTCGGGTGTCTAGTACAGCTTGTGAACCTACATCCTAAAAATTGTGAAGTGCTTGAGATAATTAGTTTTCTTTTTTGTATTTATATACCAAAATTGCGTGTTTTTTTTTTTCCCAGCGCTGAAGGCGACATTCAAAGTTTAATTAAAGTGAATAGTGTGAATTTTGGCATGCGATTATCTGTACTACGGTGAAGCAACGCTGGGCACAGAATGAAAGTCTCCACCGTTGTGTCTTAGTAACGATAACAGCAAACCAGTTAAAATCAAGATTCTTTTTAAAGTAACGAAGTATTTCTTATGAAATGCCCTTCTTTTAGAAAAATCTGCTTGTGCTGGAGTCGCCTTAAATTTGTTTGTCTTCTCTGCCAAAATTCGAGAATTCCTGGGCGCACACCCCCTTTGCCCTTGTAATAAATCAGACCCGAAAGAGGTGTATTACACTATTTCACTTTTTTTTTTTTTACTTTTAGCGATAGAATTTTGATTGGTTTTAACTAATCATTATAAATTTCAAAGCAAAAGAAAAGTGTATTGGGGGGGAAAAAAACATGCAACAGTAATATCACAATCATTGAAATTTCTTGTCATGTAAATGGAAATTTTGTATAAAAAGTGATTCAGTTTTCGAATGTAACAATTCACGATCATTGTTATTCTTGTTTAATCTATCTCATCCCTGTCTGAAATCCTCAGAGTTTTCAAAAAATGCTATTCATAGTATTGTTTCTCAGCTCATTCATTTCCTGTTTTACAATTTTGTACCCCTATAAACAGCTGCAGCTAAGCCTTGACTATTTTCTTTTCTTTTTTTCCCCAACAAATTAAAAAAATTACAAACATTATACCGTTAAAATTAAACTAGATAATTTCCTCAGAATGAATTAATGCAACGTTTTCTATGTTGAAATGTGTGTAGGACCACATAAAAAAGATTGGTAACTATTTAAATGCAAACAGAAAAATAAAGCAGAACAAAAAAAGTTGTTTATCTTAGAGTTAATAATTATTCAAAAAATATTTTGAATTGTGGGCCATATAACCTCCAGGCATGATTTTGAGCATCCTCCTGAAGTAGAGCTATTTTACCCTCTACCATTATGTGGTCAAATTTGCAAAATTACGAGAGACATACATTTCAGTAGTGTGTGTTCATGCAACCATGATTTCAGAATAATGTTACAAAAACAGCACTGGGCTAGATCAAAGCAAATAGTACCTAATTCCGATTTCTCAAACAAGAACAAAAATTGAACAAAATATTCGCAGAAAATGAAACGGAAGGCATCTCGAAATGTTAGTGTGGACGACAGTCTGTTCCATCCTTTTCAATAAATAACTGAGCACTAAAATCATTCAAAAATAAGAAAAGGAAATTGAGACTTTAGAAGAAAGTGACACAAACCTTTATACCTAAGAAGCCTCGCCTCAGTCTCATTCAATTAACACCAAAACGCCGACACTTTTTGATGAATGGGCATCTTTTATTGTTCCAGAGACATACAAAGTGTTGTGTATTAGGTGCTTGTAAACAGACAGACCTTGATGTTCTCTATTTACAATAAAAACAATTAAACCTACTCACTTCGGAATCCTGAAGTAATATTATTAGAACTATCTCAAAACATTTCCATAATGGTAATGAGTCTTTCACCTAACTCTTGTGTTATCTTTCCCGCGTGAACTTCTGATTGTAGCCAGCGGCTTTGTCTCAAATTCTCCGTTGTCCGGTACTCTTGGGCTAACATATTATCATTGTATTCATACATTTTCCCATGGAGGACGAGGATTCTGGGATGAGGTCTGTTTGTGTGGGTCAGAAAGGGGGGTGCACAGTGGGCAAAGGCATTGCCTGTGGGGCTGTAGGGAGTCGCGCATCACATTGTGAAAAAACTTTGAAGTTTAGAAAGACATTGTTTCCATGGGTGCCAGATAGGAAGGCAAGTGTCAGTGGTGAATTGAGATTTGAGCCCGCCTAGTATAAAAAACATTTTTACAGCATACTGAACTTCTAAGTATTATTTTCGTGCTAAAATGTCTGAAAGTTAAGATGACCCCCACCCCCATACACCTCTAAATTAGTACTCATATGAGAAACTATTATAATTATTATTATTATTTTAAGTAGACAAAAATATTACCTGTTTGTATTCCTTTTTTTTTTTCATGCACTTTTTAAAATTTTAGTGTATGTGCTAAGTTACTACTTATTACAATTTTATTATAATTACTCCAGTTCCGAGGCACATAAGGGTGTATGCGGAAGAAACAAAATCTGCATAACGGTCTTAGTACACAAATTAAAGTAGACTATCGCACCAAGGATTCGAAAACATTTAGGATGATTCTTTATAAGCTGCACTAATACCGAAATAAAGAATAACACTTCTTTAAAATTTCCGATTTTAAAGAATTTTTTCTAAAAGTTGCAATTCACAAAATTAATTACCTAATTTAAGGTATTATTAAGTTAATTTTTGTTACCTCTGTATTAGTTTGCGATGTAATAAAATTAATATCAACAGAAACAATTACGGTGGTAATTAAAAATTTAAATTTAGTGTAAAATTTCACCGAGAAAAAAGAAGTAGTGGAGCTGAGCTCCCTCCCATGCAAATTAAGCACTTCCTTTAAATACATGCAAGTATTTAGCACCCACGAAAACTTTTCTGTGGGTGCTTGAGATCTGACATACTACATAAAAAAAACAACTGTCCCCCACTAAAATTTTATTTTAGAATTATGCAGTTGCAAAGCACTCGTCGTCATCAGTGGTGTGACTATACCGTTAGGGCCCGTAATGAATTCATTGGATAGGGTCCTTCCTCATTGTACAGAATCTCAACCAACATGTTGCAGTTCACTTTTTCTAGCTTTCTATTTGGTAAAGGCTCCCCCTCCGTCCGGTGGACCGTGGCTTTTGCCCGTTCTACCGCCCTACACGGTAAAAAAAAAAAAAATTCGGAAACGTTACCCCAAAAAATGGGGCAGCTCTTGTAGTTCAAAATTGCGGAAACGTTTCCGAACCATGCGGGTAAAGTATTTAGAAACGTTTCTGCATATGTCGGAAACATATTTACCTATTTTCCTGCATTTTAGGTAAGGTTTCTGGAAAAGATGGGTAACGTTTCTGTATATTTTGGTTAAATATTGAGTAACCTCTCCGTGTATTTCGGAAAGGTTTCCGAATTAACGAGTAACCTTTCCGAGTTTTTCAGAAAAAAGTAACATGCATTAGATGAAGCGTTTCGAGTATATTAATCTAGATGGCAGCACCAAACTCTGTCGGAGAGGACTAGCGACCAGAGCCAGAATCGAACGCTGGACCTACGCAATCGGAAGAAAGCACGGTACCGCGACGCTGCGGTTTTCTTGCCGAAATTTGCTTTAAAAGTAAACTGACTGCTGCAAAAGTTATTTGTGGTACGGCTTGTTTTGGAAACTTAAAATTTTTTTGAAGTATTTTGTAAATGGAGAGAAAATACCACAATTAATAAATATAAATTAAAAATCTTAAATCTTTTTTCTTCCACATAAATTATTTTCAGGAGATAATGTGCTGTTTTATTTAAGTATTCATCCGGCGACGTCACCTGGTGACTGGTCACAAATAAACTTCACAGTGACTACACAGTGAATTTACATCACTCACAAGTTACCAGACCCTTATTATCGCATGGGCAAATCGGGATTTTGCCCAGGGCCCCCAGTTTCAAATGTTGTTCTGAAATATTCTTTTATATGTCAAAATATTATGAAAAAGAAAACAAATTTTATAGTTGGGGACCCCCAAATTCATCACTGTCCGGGGCACCTGTTGGTCATAATCGGGCTGTGCAAGAAGTTACAATGTGACAGTCCTGTGACAATTGTGACCCTCTGTGACGTCACAGCAACTCTTTTGTGACCATCTGTGCTATTAGGGAAAACGGGTTCACTCTTATCCGTCTCTTGGCGCATGCGCGCGAAGTCCCAAATAAAGATTTCCTCTCCCCCGTAAATACTTTACCCCGAAATATGGGTTATGTTTCCGAAATCGTGAGTTCGAGTACAGCATCGGTAGGTTACGCTATACTTTCGGAAACCTTTCCGCTAAAAGTATGTAACGTTTCTGAATTTTTTTACTGTGTATAGTTACGCCAGTGATTGTCTCATCGAAGTTCCTCATGCGCATCTAAATTATAAAGGGCATGGGTGCTCATATAAGGAAGTAGGTCGGGGCTCGGATCTCTCCCTCTAGCCGTCGGTATAGGGAACATTTTTATATTAGCTAACCTTTTTTTCACTATTTCAGTACTAAAATGTTTGAAAGCGCGATTGCCGATGACCTTACAAATGCAAGAAATAACCCCTCCCCCCCTCTTCTTAAAGTACTCATATGGACGTCCATGCCGAAGCACCCACATACATTTGGCCTTATTAAAGATTTTCTTTCAAACTTTTAAAATATCACACAACTATTTCAAACTTTTAAAATATCACACAAATAAGCAAATAAAGCATTTCAGTACTGAAATAATGCAAAAAGTTCCGTATGCTTTACAAATATTCATATTACGTAATGGCATAATTGGGGCGGGGGGGGGGGGAACTCTCCTTGAGTGTACATCACTGTGTTGGGGTTATCAGACGATTGCTGTGCTCAGCATCCAACGTAATTTTTTTACAAGCCCAAAGCACCCACATAAACGTCTTTTCCTAGCCCTTTCTGGGAACTTCAAATTATGACTTGGCACTAAACTTTCTGTGGGTGCTCCGCACCCACAGAATTTTTTCAGTGGGTGCTTGAGCCCCGGAGCACCCACGTAGTCGGCGCCACTGGCCCTATCGTGTATGACGTGATAAAATCTCCTGCAGAAATTTTTTGTATACTAAAGTGGAAGGTTGAACCCGGATGATTGATAACCACAAGATTCTTCCCACTTGGCGAACAGGGTTTATCACCAAAGATGGTAACCTTTTACCTGGAATCTCTCTATCTTTCCTCTTCAGAAATGGAACCTTCCAAAGCCAGACCCCACGAAAACAGAGCCAAACTGTAGAACATTACAACATGATCTTTTGCAATTTTTTTCAACTTTTCACATTAATGAATTTTTTGGTGTAGCTGGTTAAATCTTACCACTCATCAGTAAAAGGTTAAAATTTTTCTAGGGTGGGCTAAGCCCACCCTATCCCTCCCTCTGTTATGCCAATGCCTCCCCCCCTCCCCCGCTACTCTGTGATCTTTTTAAATTTTTATCATTAGTTGATTGATCTATCATTTTCAGATAGTCCTTTCAGAACATCCTAATTAAATTAACAAGAAGTGTGCCAGTTTCAAAAAACTTAATGGAGAAATTAAAAACTTTATAATCAGTTCTAAGATATGAATTTTTCTCTTGTGATTTAGGCTTTGTGCAAGTATTAGTTTATTTGATTAGTAGATGCCTGCAGTTTCTTTATTGAAATTTGCTCCCCAAAAAGAAAACCCTTTAGATATGAGTCAACAAAACAAACTAAAATGATTTGAAAAACCCTGAAAAGTCATCGAAGCTAAAATAAGTACTATTCATTTAAATTTTATTACACTCTGTGAAGATGTTGTAATTTTAATGTTTTATTTGTTATATATCTATGTAAGCAGGGGTCTGTTGAGGAGAAATTTGGGTCCATTAACGGTCCCTTCACAAAATATTTTATCATAAAAGCGGGCCCTTCACAATATTTTTCATTTTAAAAGTGGACCCCTCAAAAATTTATTTCTATGAAAAGCAGATCTTCACAAATCTGTGTTTATCTCCAAAATTAATTTCTTGCAAATCGTAGTTATATTAATCTATACAAATAAAAAACATTAATATGTTTATAAAAAATCTGTAGATGTTTATATTGTACATGCATTTATGGACAGTTTTTAAATTCAAATTTGTAAAATTGAATATTTTTCACAAATTGATAAAAAGAGGACCCTATTTTAACAAAAACAGGACCCTAGCTAGAAAAACCTGATTTAATGTTTATTCCAAATTCACAAAATTATGAGTAAAATTTCCACAATTTTACGAAAACAGGAACCTGTCTAAAAAGTCTAGACAATTCCCTGGTAGCATACATCTGATATTAAGCCAGCAAATTGCACCTGAGAAACTTAGATGAAAAATGCTTTTGCTTACAGCTCAACAAATTTTGAGATAAGTACAGTAGAGGGCCGATTAATCGGAATGTCCATTTAACCAGATCGATCAAGGAGCATTTATTTTTTCTTTCCCAGTTTTCTAAAAAAAAAAAAAAAAATCCCACGAAAATTAGTTTTTATCGTTAGATTCTCCGAAGACTGTCGAAATCGCTGCTTTTGTCCCTCCCCTCCTCCACTCGCTTTCTTCCAGATGGTTTCAGTGGAGGGGGGGGGGAAGAGGGGGAAAGTGGATTTGGTGGTAAAGGACAATCGACCACTGTCGCATAATAACCTATAACTTGTGGTTGCGATCCGGGAATGAAATCATCTCCAAAGTCAAGTGCAAAGTTACTGTTCACTCTATTCTTCTAATAAGTCTTGTAGGTTAGGAGGAATTTTCAATCATGTCTGGAAAGCATAAAAGAATTGTGCCATCGTTAAATCAAAAAATTGAAATTGTTAACAGACTGAAGAAAGGCAAAAACAGCAACAACATAACACGTGAATATGGCATCAGAACATCAACTGTATCCGATATTTAAAAAAAGAGCAATTAATTTTTAAGCTTTGTTTCAACTTTAGACAAAGAAGAAGGCTGTGTGAAACGAAAAACGATGAAAAAGTTGAATTTCAAAGATGTAGATAAAGCATTATACATTTGGTTCACACAAAAACGTTCATAAAGACAGCCCACTGTTGTGCGAAAAAGCCCTTCTTTTTAATGAAGGTCTAAATGGAAATGCGTCATTTAACATGAGCTCTGGTTGGCTTAGGAATTTTAAACTGCGTCACGGAATATGCAGAGAAATTCATTTCAGAATTTAACAATTTGATTGAATCCGAAAGTTATGACGAGGAATTCATTTATAGTGCTGATGAAAGTGGGCTCAACTGGCATTCTTTGCTGAGGAAAACATTAGCATCTGCGAACGAGAAATCTGCCCATGGAACTAAGGTAAGCAAAGACAGAATTACAATGCTACTATGCGCTAATGTAACTGGAAATCATAGACTGCCATTGTTGGTAATTGGACACTCAAAAAAGCCTCAAGCTTTCAAAAATGTGAAAGCACTGCCTGTTGTGTACGCAAATCAGCATAAAGCCTGGATGAACTGCCAAATATTCATTAAATGGTATGAAAAATAACTTTATTCCTGAAGTAAAGGAACACCAAAAAGAAATTGGAAAATCAGCGAAATTCTATTAGTATTTAGTCTCCTCTTTTGATAATTTCTCACCAAAAAAATACATTTTAAAATGCTTTAAACTGTTTTTATGTTTTCCATTCTTATTATTCGGATTTGGTATACTATCAAATATTGCAATGAATTTACTAACACATTCTCTCTTTTCCAAATTCATAACCTGCATGCTTGTTTTCATCGAAAAACGCATTCTTTTTCTTAAGTCTGGAACCCTGCTCACTGTCATTATCAAATGATAACCATGAGAGCTCAGATGTGTCTCCTTCGACTTTCTGAAATTCACCTCTGCATTTTTAAATCAAATTTTCAAGTAACCTTAGAGGTCAGAGCCCTTCAAAATTTTTCTTCTTCTCTGACTGCAGAAATGTGCTGGTAGAATTCATTCTTCCCAAGCTCTGTTCCAAATTATTGCTACTACTTTTACTAACATTTCTACAATTAACAATAATAATTAATAATAATAATAATTAAAATATAAGGATTAATATTTTATTAATCGATTAAAAATTACCAATGGTCTAGACAGAGCATGTTTGTAGATACTGATGATTTTGGGCTTATTTGTCGTACTACCATATTAGATGAAAAATACAAATTTTTAGATTTTTAAAACAATTTATTTCAGAGTTAGAAATTTTGCATGGTATAGTAATCTTTAAAAGAGTAGGATTAGGCAATTTCTCGACAAAGATGGTTGTATTGTGGGATTACGCCAATTAACTACATGTGGGCTCTAGGCTGGTGGGTGAAATGTCCTCCGTGGGCATCTTCCTAGGGGTCCTAACCTGTATTTACATTAAATTTCGGAGGAAACTACGGAAAACTCCGAACAGTTAGGTTCGCAGACATGACCTGGTTTTGAACCAGGTTGGTTTGTTAGGGATCCAAATTTAAATTTGGTTGGGGATCCCAATTTAAACAGCATAAAATTCATTTTTTCAATCTGAACAGTCCCATAAAGCACTCCTACGGTTTCTTGAAGCAAGAGCATCCTGCATTCCAATTGCTGGGTCCAAACATGGCTGAATGGATAAGACACTTAACATGGTTGACGGCTGACGTGTAAAGCTCCCGCGTTCGGGCTTACTGCACAGTTGTCGGTCTAATGGTCTAGACTATAGAGGCTTGGCCATTTTTCTCCAGTTTTAAAGTGAATAAGCGTTAGAACTCTTTGAAAAGTCCTCAAACCAAGGCACACCCCCTTGTAGGCAGATGCCTCTCGAGTAGGCTTGCCATACAGCATCGCATAACATGTATCTCCAATTTCCAGCGTGATATTTAAAGAAAATGCTCTTGTCTTGGCAGGAAAGTTTGGAATACAAATTTTTCAGGCTTCGGCTGGTTGGTTGGCAAAATTCAGAACATGGAAAATGACATATTTAACATTTTAGAAAATCTGTATATAATAATAACGAAAGCAATGTGAAAAATGAAGCAAATACATTTTTTGATTTTTTCAAAACTAAATTTTATTTTTTTTAACTAATTCTGTTTAAGGATGATTTTACATGATTCCTTGAAACTCGTCAAACAGAGAGCCAACTGCATTTTGTATAATTTTTAGGTATAAATAGTTTATCGCCTATGTAGTTTGATTAATGTTATGTATTTTCTGATATTTCTTTAAATTGAATTTATTTACATTGTACAACCTAGTACTATCCTATTACTTAAGTTTAATGGAATTTAAGAAAAGAAACTGTCTGTATTGATTGTACATATATTTTATGTTGAAAATAAATGCATAAAAAAATTCAGGTTTTTGACATTAAAAAGCAGATCTGAGGCATTTTGATTTTGGAAAGCTGGCATGTCTGCTCATTTTGTACCTCATTTTATATACTCCAATATTCAATCTTGGTCTCATCTTGCATCTCTACCCCTGGTCTGGCCTCATTCTCTGTAACCTTGTATCTTATACTAAGGTCGCGTTTTGCTCAATCTGTACTGTGATAATCATCTCTTCAGTGCAAAACATTAATATTGCACAAACAAAAAACAATTAAATCTGTTCATTCATCAGAAACATAGAACAAAGCATTAAAGGTATCTCTATTTTTAAATTAGCAAAAAGGCTTTATTTAAAGTTTAATATCGGCTCATAATAGTCAGGTCCTTAGTTAAAAAAAACTCCCAATCAGAGCAATGTATTGTGATGTCACATGACTGTCTTTTTTAATTGAAAAGAGAGATTGTAAATTGTGTGTTGAGCTTGCTGTTAAGATTTTCTGCTTTTGTAACTGAGTAATAAATGCTTTTCTCTTGTTTATATCAGAATGATTTATTCAAATATGACATTGCAGGCTCAAGCCTCAATGAAACTTTATCCACATAACTTGGTAAATAAAATATTTGTTTAATTTTAAACAATTTTTATTCCTTAACTGGCTTATTTGTTAATTTGTCATTATTCTTGATACTGAAGTCCTTTTCTTTCCCTAGGTCTTCGAGTTATGTCTTTAAATATAACATCCAGAGGAGGAAGATGAAACCAATGTAGTTTTAAAATTAAAGAATGTATCAGCTGTCCATGTGACTTTTTTTTTCTGGGTTTGCTGGCTTCATTTTGGAGCTCCATTTGTGAAAGCAACACCAGAAGGAGGAAGAAAAAACAGCTGGTTTTGTTTAGAGGCTAGTAATATCACTTTATAGTCTCTAAATACAAACTTGCTAGTTCATTAAAAGCCCCAAAGGTCTCATCTTGTAACTCGGGGTCTTATCTTTTACCAAAAGATGTCATATTGCATCCCAAGGTGTCATCTCGTACCCCAAGGTCTCATCTTGCATATCAACGTCTTATTTTTTTCGCATCCCAAGATTTCTTACCACCAAAGTTTACTTCCAAAATATATATTTTCTCACGTGAGGACTTTCTGGTGAGCTCACATCACAAACAAAAAAAAAATACATGTCTACCATGTACACCCTCCAAAAAAAGTATTCGAGTAAGAGATAAATTTCCTATTTTAGATTTGAGTATAATAATTGAGTTTTTAAAAATACGCAACTTGACAAAAATATGGAAAGTCATATTTATACATAGCCTCATTCATATTCTATGATAAATAATTTTTAATATACGAAA
The DNA here is from genome assembly GCA_038373885.1 of Cheiracanthium punctorium. Lineage (NCBI taxonomy): Eukaryota > Metazoa > Arthropoda > Arachnida > Araneae > Cheiracanthiidae > Cheiracanthium > Cheiracanthium punctorium. Next base: position 47,578 of record JAWZYV010013829.1, on the reverse strand, counting down.
CCAGTGTAAGAAATTTATCTCTCACTCGAATACTTTTTGGGGGGGGGTATACAGATTGAGTGACATATACTAAGCAAAAAACTAAATAGAATATAATTAAAAGTTCCTTGAGCAATTATTTTGAAATTAATTATTTTATCGTCATTTATACTAAAATCACCCAAATAATTGTCTTGTATATCTAAATCAAAACACAACCAAATTAACAGTACTAAGCAATAACAATAACAGAAATGCATTTAGTAATTTGAGATACATCCACTCAAAAAAGTACCCGAGAAAAAGCCAAATTTCCTATTTAAATTTTAACAGTAACTAATTAGTTTTTGTAAAAAATTGTAAGAGAGAAATATGAGAAGTTATTATTATAAATGACATGATTCAGTTTTATAGAGAACGTAGTTTAAATATGAAACTGACCCAGGAAATGTGACTCAACACTTCATAACTTTTTTGAAAGGAAATATACTTTAAAAAAGAAAGAGAGAATTCATTATTCTTTTAAAATCTGTAAGTTTCCAAGTTTGTTAAAAAAAAAAAATACCCAATAAATTATAGGTAAAATACTTAAACTTAGCTTTTCATTTCTTTAAAGGACTTCATTATGTGAGAAAATTAACTTATCCATAATGTGCAATAAAACTTTGAAATGTGTTGAATATCAATTGTCTTTTTACGTCTGGGTATACAATTTATTCCAGTCTAAATGTTTATGTGGACAAATTGTGGATGTATTTATGGACACCCAGAACTTGTCCATTTTTCCCCAGAGTATATCATACTGGATTTCATATATATAAGCTGCATAAATAATACTCATATATATAAACCCCATTCAGTACAAGCTTGTCCAGAACATGTCTGTACCAGATTTTTATATAATTGTCATGTTACTATTGATAATGCTTTAGATAAGGTTTGGGAAACCTTTGGAAATTTGCGGGCCAAATTTTAGGATGTTGTCGACATCGCTGGCCATATGATTGATATTTGTATGCTTGGGATTTTGAATGCTTTATATGGGTTTTATCTGGGGTTTTAATGTGTTCTGCAGACCGGATCAAGAGCCGGGGTGAGTCACATCCGGCCAACGGGCTGGATGTTGCCCATAATCCTTTTTAGATGAATATATAGAACCTTATTTGAGAAAAAACATTGAATTTTTTAAATATCCCCAATTTTGTTGCAGAAATGGGGACACCACTCTCATTTGTCCCCACTTCTAAGTTCAAGATAGGTCTGAAGGGGTCGAAGGCAAAAACCAGTGTCAAGGGGTACCTTTCCCGACTGGACCAAAGGTACTCTTTCAGTTGCTGACCCCCCCCCCCACACACACACAAGGCCTGACTATAACATTTTTGTGCCCAGGAAGCTTTTCAAATTTTGTTCCCCCCCCCCCCTATAGCTCACTCAAATTTTGTGTTTCTCTCTATCAATCTAAACTCAGTTTTTTGGCCTATGTGCAGGGCCGCCCCTTACGGTTGTGCAGGTTGTGCGTCGCACAAGGGCGCCTCGGTGCTAGGGGCGCCAAACGAGGCAAGACAGACAAGAAATTTTGTATATGAAGCTAATATTGTTAAGGTGCGATTTTAGTGATTCTGTTTTCATATCACCAAAAGTGGGACTTTAAGTCCTATAAAGAATTATTTTTAGCAGGGCCGTAGCTAAAGGTTTGGCGGTACTCAGGGGCGGCCCGACACGGTAAGCGAGGTAAGCATAGTATCGGGCGCCATATTCGAAGGGACAGCATTTCGAACTCAAAAGCGGGAGAAGAACTTGATCAAGAGAATAAAACGGGGCGCCTTTTTTACTTTTGCAGGGGGTCGACACGTACCCTAGGGCCACCCTTGGCGACACAAGATCAGCTGGATCACAAAAATTGTAGGCAGAGTTTCACTGTTTTATGTTTTATTTACTTTTTTTCAAAATAGCACATCTGTAAGAAGAATAGGTAGGATTTTGTTAAGTACAATAATTATGAGGGAATTAAAATTTATTATTGAAGTTGTTCAAGAAGTAGTGGAAGGGGACGCAATTTGGAGTGTTCTGCCAGGGGTGCAAAACCACCTATCTACTCTCCTAGTTTTTATCCCTGAAAAAGACTGTTTTCTATATATTCTCGACCAGTGTCGCAACTGGAGATTGTGTCAAACGGGACAAACCTCAATTTTACACCCTCTTCTTACAATTTTCGTGCTCCCGGCGTCCGGGACATGTGCCCCTTTTGCCACACCTGGATTTGAATACCATCCTCCTTGGAAATTATTCTGCCGAAGATCATGGGCTCTGAGCATGAATTATTTTATTTTAATGAAATGAAGTACTGCACCATTTTTTTTCTATTGGGCGAGGGGGGGGGCGAAGTAAAATGTGTAAACTGGAAAGAACACTTTACAAAAAACAGGCCTAGAAGGCGCAAACCTGTTATAGATATAAGTTCATGTATACAAGGCACATTCAAAAATTTACAGACAAAGTTTTTTCATGGAACTTCCCAGTCTACCTACCTCAAATTATTGCAAAGCTGCTTTCATTACTGGATCACATTACTATAGTTATACTAATAGTACTGATCAAGGTTTATGTGATTTCATACAGACATAGACATACATTAATTCACTGAACATCAATATTTTAGATTTAAGGGGCCAAGCCTATGACAACGGTGCAAATATGAAAGGAAAGCATAAAGCACTACAACAAAAACAAAGAAATAAATCCACGGGCTTTTTTTATTCCATGCGCTGCCCATACATTAAACCTGGTTGTTAATGATGCAGACAAAGTGACATTTGAAACAGTAAACTTTTTTAGCGTAATATAAGAACTGTATAGTAATTATTTTTCAAGCTTTGTTAAACGATGGGCTATAATCAAAATATGTTAGAAATTTAAATTTAAAGCCACTGTTCACAACTAGATGGGAAAGTAGAATAGAGGCAATTAAACCTCTTAAGAATAACCTCAAAGAAATTTAACAAGCTCTTTTAGAGATAGCGGAAGATAACTCCAAAGACATCGAAAGTAGGGTACAAGCAGATAATTTAATAACGAAATTATTTTCATTTAAATTTATTTGTTCAATTAACATATGGTACGAAATTTTAAGCCATATTAATGTAATAAGCAAGATGATGCAAGATCCCACATATTGCATTCAAACCGTCATACAAAGTCTTGATTCTATTTTACAGTATTTCAAAGAACAACGGAGTGATGAAATGTTTGAAAATTTCATATCGTCTTCAATGAAAATAGCAACTGACCTAAATGTTGAAAGCTCTTTTCCCGAAATTCGAAGAAGAAATAGGAAAAGAATGTTTGAATATGAAGCACCAGATGAAACTATTAACGATGGAAAAGAAAATTTTAAAGTGAATTTCTTTTTCACAATTTTAGATAACGCAATTGCATCAATTACAGAAAGGTTCCTATTGATCAAAGTATACAATGACGATTTTAAACTCATTCACAATATAAATAAGCTTAATGAATTTGAAGATTTATTAAATATTTGTCAGAGTTTGCATCTGTGACGAAAAAAATTCTGAAAGCGATATTGATGTGAAAACCTTGTTTCAAGAACTGAAATTGCTTCAACGATATTAAAGACAATATGACTCAGGGGCGTAGCCAGAAATTTTTCATGGGGGGGAGTTACGACTAGTGCAACTCACATTTAAGTATACATGTGTGTGATAAAGGAGTGAAGACTATACATTTTTTATGGCAAAAAATTCCTCATGGGGGGGGGGTTATGACCCCCCTAACCTCCCCCGTGGCTACGCCCCTGATATGACTCCAACTTATGTACTTGATTTTTTATATAAGCATGATTTAACAGAAACCTTTCCAAATGTCACTGTGGTACTGAGAATTTATTTGATGTTACCAGAATCTGTAGCCTCAGGGGAAAGAATTTTTTCGAAATTAAAAATAATAAAAAACTATTTACGCTCAACTATGTCTGAAGAACGACTTACAGACTTATCAAAGACTTCGATTGAAAACGAAATTTTGAATAAATTAGATTTAAGAATTTTGTTGCAATGAAAGCACGAAAAGCAAAAATTTAGTTTTAACACCAGTTTTTTTATGATATTAGTGAAAAATTTATTTAATTTTAATGTGCTTCTTTTTTAAGTACTTGATAATTTTAATGTGATAGGTAACATGTTACATGTAATGCTACGAATATTTGTTTTTGTTTTCTATTTATTGATAGTATAAGCAAATGTTACTTACGTTATAGGCATATATACGGAAATTTTAGCTATACATTTATATGAAAATTTAAAACAAATCTTAATTTTAGGAGACGGAGGGGGGGCGCCAAAAAAGTAGTTGCACAAAGGCGCAATCCACCCTAGGAGCGGCCCTGCCTATGTGAGCCCAGAGCACGAGCCCCCAGTTCCCGCGCAATAATCAGGGCCTGCTCTCCCCTTGTGTGCTACGCAGTGTGAGAACTGGTTTTGATCCCGTGAACTGCAGAGTAACTTAAGCCGTTATCCGACCGAGCCAAAAGTACTCCTTGCCTAAGTTTTGTTGTCAAATTCGGGGACATGTCCCCGATTCTAAAACAAAACTGTGGACATTTATAATTAATGCAATAATTAACAGTAATTTAAGTAAAAAACAATGGAATAATTAAAAATTATGCCCAATTCCTCTTTTACATTTTGGGGACAATTTAAAAAACGCCCTGAAAATGGAGACGTTTGGTCACCTTATAATTGCCTCAAGCGATAATAAAGAATTGAGGACAAGCAAACGTATACACTGTTTACAATTCTGAAACAAAATTGGAGCCAAGCTTATAAAAAATTTTGAAATTGGAGACTGTTACCAAAAATTGGGGACGTTTCGTGACCTTTCGCAAAAACTGAGTGCACTGGGCAGACACTAAGATGGACCTAGGAGGACCATAACCTTGGTAGAAGAAAGGTATTGCCTACTGTCGACATCTGCCAATAATTGTAAAATAACAATATTTTTACATTTTCAGTATCAGTTCACATTTATATAAGGTAAGGCGACCAGATTTTTGAACATAGAATCGGGAACATGTCCCCGATTTTGAAACAAAACTGGGGACATTTATAATTAATGAAATAATTAACAGTAATCGAATTTAAAACAATGCAATAATTAAAAATTGTCCCCAATTCCTGATTTACATTTTGGGGACAACTTGTAAAACGTCCTAAAATTGAGGACTAAAATTATAATATGTTCCCACTTATTTTCCAATTTTGGAGACATGTCCTCAATTTTACGTGTCACCTTAGGCACGGTAAGGTCATAGATATAGGAATAGTGAACTAGATTGCGCACCAGTGCACTTCCGCACCAGTGTCCCCAGTGCACTTCCGGAGCAGACGACACGATAGTGGCAGAAAGACGAAAACGTCGCTGCTTACGACTGCTATGCAACAGCATTAATTTACATTTAAATACAGAATTGATGATTCGTTCAAGCATTGAGAATACGCATTCAGAAACAAATTCAACGAAAAAACATTTTGTTATGATATTTTGTTAGCTATTTTTAGTTTATTTTTGCTGTTAGATGGTCTAAAAATATAACACATTAAAATAATCGATTAAATGTTTATTTTTGCACACAAGGAAAACAAAAACTTTTTCTGAACAAAGATGTGAACTGAAATAAAGTATCAATTGTGTATTGGAAGTACTACTGTAAAAGACCGAGGTGTCATAGATCTCGTAAAAGAAAACTACGTTCATATCAAGGAGGGGGGGGATTGTCCTTCGTGTTACATTTTAAGAAAATCATAATATTGTAGCATAGTTTGGTGATTGAGTTTGCATCTTTCTTTCCCTCGTGAATATATTTCTAACGTTCTTGAGATTCAAATACGCCTTCTTCTACTTTTTTTTTTTTTTTTTTTTTTTTTTTTTAAAGCAAAAAGGCTATACTTAGGAAATTTTATCCCTTTTGCCCTTTTGAAGTGGGAGTCCAAAACGTGTTTTTTACACGTCTTTTATATCTTAAAAAGAAACCGATTTCCAAAAAGTTATAATGTTATATTCTAATATGTTATAATGTTATAATGTAAATTTCGTGGTTTAGGTGGGTTCCTAAAAGTAAATAAAAAAAAAACTTTCTCTGTAAAAGAATATTTTAATGTATATAACAGAGTTGCATTAATTTAAATCAGTTGATTTTTAAAAATATTACTTGATTGAAATCACTTTATTTTAAATATCAAGTTAATCTACTTCTATGAAATAAAATTGTTTATGTATCTTTTGCTTTTTTTAAATGAATATTTAAAGAAACAGGATACAGAATTTAAAAAAAAAAATATTTCATTGAATTTGTGTAAGCAGGGGTTGGCCTAGTCACTACTTTTCTAAAATACCTACATTTAGAAACAGTTTACTAAAATTTGTTAATGGTTTAGCAGTTGTTTAACGTTTCTTTAAATTTAAGATGGCATTCATTATTTACTTAACCATGTAAATATGTAACATAGTATGTACACAGTAAAATGCATAACTAGTATAAGATTTGAAATGGATGTTTTTTCTTTATAAAATGAAATATATTCTGAAAGAATCATGTTCACAAAGAAAGAACATAATAAAATGTAGTACATAGTAACACGTTTTTTCTTAATTCTACTAGTTTACTTGTTAGATAAAGAGTCTTTATCTAACAATTATCTAATGTTAGATTCGAAGATTGTCAAATAAATATAAAATGTCTGATTATAAACCTAGTTCAACTCCAATCAAGTCTGAAGAAGTAATTAAAATACAAACATATCATTAAACAATTCTGCCAAATCTGTCAATACATAATTATAATTGAATTTAACACATGAATGTCAATTTAACAAAATTTAATAACTGAATTTTTTAAAATTAAATATTATTTATAGCTATATATCATATAGATGTACTATGAGTCTTATTTTGTGTATGTGGAAACAAAATATGGAAAGGAAGAAAAAAATTCAAAGGCAATTAAAAAAAATAACGATTATCTTTATTTTCGTTTTTACAACAATATGCATTCTGAAATTAAGTACACCCTCCAAAAAAAGTATTCGTGCAAGAGAGAAATTTCCTATATTTTAGATTTGCGAATAAAATTGAGTTTTTGAAAAACGCACAACTTGACAGAATTACGGAAATTCATATTTATACATAGGCTAATTCATATTCTGTGATAAATAATTTTTAATATACAAAACCAACGTAGGAAATTTAATCTCTTGCTCGAATACTTTTTTAAGAGGGTGTATATTATCAATTTCTAAGGCATGAAATATACATATAAAGGCATTATATTAATTACTGTGTACAATAAAAACTTTTTAAAAGCTTTAGCTGTTTTTTTTTCTTTCTTTTCTTTTGAGAGGGGGTGGGGTGGGGACAATATCACAATCCCATTATTCCTCCCTAATAAGTACATCGTTTAGAACTTACCTTTTGCTTTGGAAAATTAAAGATAGTTGGAACTACATCATCTTTTAGCAACTTCCGATTATGATTTGATTCAAAACATTCAGCACTGAAGTGTTCTGAACAAATAAATGTATGTATATTAGGAACAAAATTATCTCTTTTTACAGCAGAAATATATTTATTTGTCAATTCTTTATTAGATAGTGGAAACCTAAACAATCACAAAGTTATTAAAATCAGAAAGTCATCTAGAAAAATTAAGTAAAATGACAGTTTGCAGCATCGAAGCATTGCACAAAGCATGTGCACTTTTTGTGCACAACATTGCACAAAAAGCATCAGAAATAATCCTCCCATGATAACCTTGCTTGGCATAACTTAACTGTTTTATGGCTTTTTAAAAATACATTTTATAGTGTACTATTGTTTGTTCAGACAGGGATGTGTAAACTTAAACGTACATTCAATTAAAGCACTGATTTAATAGAATTTCAGTTAATATTAAAAATTGCGTCACCAGCCAGGTTTTTTTTTTAAATTAAACTGTGGAATGATACAACACTACAGAGCTGATATGCTTATTTTTAAAAAAAAGTTAAAATACTTACCATAAAACACTAACTTAATAAAGCTTACTTAAACAAAAGTATAAAGAAACATAAATAAAGACTTAAACAAACAATCACGTTGAACTAAAAAAAAAAATGAATTTAATATTAAACTAGTAATTTTAAAAGTCGTTAAAAATGCTCAAATGTGGAAAATCTAGTTAGAATAAATAAGATAAATTCAATATCCCCAATTCAAGAGTTATTTTTGAAAAATGATAGAAAAATTAATCATTTCCTGTAAAATATGATTAATAATTATTCGTAAAAAGTAAATTACGATGCTTTATTTATCTCATTTTTTATAGTTTAAGTGCCAAGTATACAATTTAAAAATAAGTATATATATATATATATATATATATATATCGTACGGTCAAATGTTTTACGATTATATTTATATAGAAACATGAATTAAGCAATGTCTACTTTAATTCAAGAAGGATGTGCAATATCTCCTTCAATTACTTCACAAAGTGAACGGAAAGCATAGGTAAATAGGAAATTTAAAAATACTACTGTTATTGAACATCAATTGATATTTGATTTTCAATACCACCAATTTCAAGCATTTATTACCTGTGAAAGGATATTCCAGATCCTTTCCTAAACCTGTTGATGTAATTATACGCACAGCACGACTTGGGCATGATGATGTTTAAAGTTAATTAAAAATAAATAAATAAATAAGATGCTGGACTAGTGGCGAAAATAACCATAAACCATGATCAAGACACTGCTTTCTGCCACTATCATGGGCGATGCCACCGAAGATTTTTGGCAACAAGAAAAACCTCTTACTAGTATACGGATGCGTGATCTAGTTATTCCTATATCTATGAAGGTGACACGTAAAATTGAGGACATGTCTCCAAATTTGGAAAATAAGTGGGAACATATTATAATTAATGATATAATTAACAGTAATCAAATTAAAAAGCAATGTAATAATTAAGAAATGTCCAGATTGTTTTTTTACTTTTTGGGGGCAAATCGCAAAAAACACAAAAATTGGGAACTATGGTCACCTTACCAGTTTTAAAACATAGAATTGGGGACATGTCCCCGATTATAAACAAAAGTGGGGACATTTATAATTAATGAAATAATTAACAGTAATTTAATTAAAAAACAATCGGGGACATGTCCCCGATTCTGATAACAAAACTGGGGACATTGATAATTAATGGAATAATTAACAGTAATTTAATTAAAAACAATGCAATAATTAAAAATTGTCCCCAGTTCCATTTTTACATTCTGCGGACAATTTGAAAAACATCCTGAAAATGGGGACGCTTGGTCACCTTAGCGTAAGGTGACTAAACGTCCCCAATTTTCATCAAAGTTCTCAATTTCAGAATTTTTTCAGTTTGTCCCCACGTCCCCAATTTCAGAGGTTTTTTAATTTTATCCCCAAAATGTTAATAGCAATTGGGATCAAAACTAATTCAAATGGTTGTTTCCTCCCGTATTTTTAAAAATATAAATTATGCTTCCTTCATTTTATGAATGTTAATAATGTTTCAACTGAATAAACAGAATCTTAATTGAGAACATTGAATTTATAAAATGCTCCCAATTTTTATATTCAGAATTGGGGACTATTAGCTAAGGGGATATTTTTAAAGATAAAATTGAGGTTATGTTCCCAATTTTGAAACAAAATTGGGGACATTTTATAATTAATGAAATAAATGTTATCTAATTAAAAAACAATGTAATAGTTAAAAATTGTCTTTTTTACATTTTGGGGACAAATTGCAAAAAAACACAGAAATTGGTGATGTGACTGTCCCTGAAATTTGGGGACGTCTGGCATAAGTAACCAATAGGCTTATCTATGGGCCCGTTCAGGAATTTTTCCAGTCGGTTATGCACTGGTGCTACCGGTTATGATCATTCTTCTGTTAAGTGACATCACGTTTATCAACCTGTTTTGGTCATCCTCAGCACATTCGATTCCAAGCCAAGAAAACAAAAATAAACATTGGCAAGACTTTGCTCATAACCGGCTTCCAACGGTAGCAATTTCATTCGGATAGTGACAATTGTTGGTGCGTACTACGAGAAGGAACTGCCGCGTAAACTGAAGGAAATGCTGTGTAAACGCATAACTAAAATCTTACTCCAATGTTGAAGTACGCAGCACACTACGTTTTTGTGGGCAAAACGCTTCAAGCGAAGGCATTATCCTCTTGCATGACAATGCAAGACCTCAAAAGGCATGCACAACACAGGATTTGGCTCGCAGATTTGGATGGGAGGTCTGGCAGCATCCACCGTACAATCCCGAACTGGCACCCCTTGGAGTAAGCTTCCAGTTTTCGCAGCATTCCCTTCTCGTAGTACGCACCAACAATTGTCACTATCCGAATGAAATTGCTACCGTTGGAAGCCGTGGAACTGAACTATAGTCTGATTAAGCTTCGGTCTTGTTTCTCAAAGTTGCCATCCGTGGAGCAACAAGTGTAACTTACTTTTTGAATGCCCCTAGTAGAATTCCAAGATACCAGCACTTACATGTACTATGATGGAGCTTAAAAGTGATGATAATCCTTGCAGCTTACAAAATCATTTTCTTATCAAGAATCAGACATGTGCATATTAAAATGAACTAGCAAGTTTGCATTTAGAGACCGTAAGAAATATTACTAGCCTCTAAATGAAACCAGCAGACCTAAATAAAAAAAAATAATAAATAAAAGAGAGAGAGAAATGTGGAAAGTTAAGAGTATTTTAAAACCACACTGGTTTTGTCTTTTTCCTGTTGGTGTTACGTTCAAAGTAGAACTCCAAGATATCAGCAGACGTAGTGCGGGGAAAAAATGGTCAAATCTAAAACATTTGTTAACTTTAAAACTTCATTACCAGGGGTCAAAAAAATTCGTAAAATATTAGGTACCAGGAAAAGATTTTTAGGAGCCTCATATATGTTGAATAATATTGATTTTAAAAAAAGCTAGTTGCTAAGGGATATTTTTTGGTCATCTGTGCATCCTGGCGCCCGGGTTTTTTCGAACCCTGTTCATTACAATATTAAGCTTTAAACAGAGTCTTTGATACTTTAAAAAGAGATATGCTTTTACTCATAAGAAGTTAAGAAAAGATGTACCAAAACAGTTTTTTGTCACTGTTGAGTTTGAAAATTGAGATGATCTATTTATATGATACATTTTCTCTTCCATCTTGTATCAATCAAAATATGTAGTTTTTCTTGAACATTGTTTCAAAACATCATTCTTAAGAAAAAGACAATTAAGAAATGTTATACATTAGGATAAGACAACAGGATTCCTTGTCGAATTGCAAGACCTTTTAAGCACAAATACACTGGAACAAAGATGTAAATAAAGAGGAGAGCTTATTAATTGATCTAATGTTGAAATTTGTCACACTGCAATACCTATACGAATTTGGTAGACATTTATCAGAAATGTAATGCAGTATCTAACATCTTATAAGACATCAGTACACAGATACATTTCTGGCCTTAAAATTACTTTGATCTTTTGATTATGGCTCTCAACCCAGTGGCGTATCCAAGGGGGATAGGGGGTCACAACCCCCCCCCCCAATGAGGAACTTTTTTCCATACAGAATGTATATTCTTAACTCCCTTATTGCACACACGCATGTGAGTTGCAGTAGTCGTTATCCCCCCCCCCCACCATGAAAAATTTCTGGCTATACCATTGCATAGAGCATAAATTTTAGCGAGTGTAAGTCAGGGTTGGCTTTTTACCGGTAAAAACTGGTTTTTACCAGGGCATGGTAAAAACTAGGTTTTTACCGGTAAAAACCTGGGAAAAAGGGGTAAAAACCTAATGATACAAAAAACTCCCTGAGTCATAAACTGTATATTAATGCTATTTATAAAACTGTATTTTCATGTAATTGATGTAGATATATCATCATCAGGACATCTTGATAATGCAAACTGCATTATGTGATTGTGCAAACTACATTATGTAATAAGTAATATTTGTAAGCATTTGGTTTTCATTAAAATGGTTAAGATAAGTTCAGCGTAATAAAAGTATATTTACAATTTTCCTTTAAGTAAAAATTATTAAACTAGCCTGCATTACATAATTGTAATAAATATTGTACTGTGCCTTCTTATAATAATAGTTAAAATGAACTATTTTCATATAGCATTCTTTTACTTACCAAATCAGACACTGGATTAGGTGAATATTGTTATATGGAAATGGAAATAGTGATATTAAATGTCCTGAACTTTTATCCCTGAGAAAATGAAAAAATAGCAGATAATCTTCATTGTTTGCTTGTGGATTAAGGCCAATTGACTGCACTAGGGTCCCAGTCCTATAGGGGAATACCTTCCTATTTCTAAGGGATCCTAGCCAGTATTTATGTGTGGTTTCTGAAAAAAAAAAAAAAAAAAAAAAAAAAACCACGGAAAACTCCAAACAGCTAGATCAACAGGCAGGAACCTGGCACCTCCCACCCTCATTTCGAGAGCAGAACCTCTCGGCCATTGGTGGAGAGATAAATCTTCAAAAAAGTGACAAAAAATAGTCAAACTGGGAGTAATTCAGTTACCGGGTGTCGCCTATTTTTGGCGACTTTTTTTTCTCGCCAACACCCGCTACTTGGCACTTTTTTTTTGTCGCCAAATTTTTCACGTGTGAAACACCATTTTAAAATACGATAAAATAATACAACATGTTGAGCACTGTCAGGAAATACAAATTACTTTAACACATTAAAATTCCACAGATATTCCACAAAAAACAATAAAACAAAATACACCATCCATACTTAACACTAAAAATTGTCAGCAAATTCAGTAACAGGCAATTAAAAATGAGCAAACAGTAAACCACTTTTAACTAAAAAAATTTCAGAATATTAAGCAATCTAGTTCTACAGCTATGTAAACTATGCAACCAGTGGACCGTTTTTAACTAAAAAAACCTCAGTGGATTCAGCAACCTAGTTGTACAGCTATGTAAACTAGGCAACCAGTAAACCGTTTTTAACTAAAAGAACAACAGTGAATTAAGCAACCTACTCATACAGCTAATGTAAACTGGGCAAACACAGGCCCGTTTTCAACTCAAAACAACATCGGTGGATTAAATAACGTACTTATACACATTTACAAATCACATTGAAAACCTTAAGCAATTGCAAAAATTCTTTAAAAAAAAAAAAAACACTTACCTTTATCTAAAGAAACTCCTGAAAAATATCCAAAATGCACAACAGCTAATAACATAACACCAAAATGCTTTCTTTTACTAACTAACCACAAAACCAACATATACTAACCACACACCAAACATTAATAACACAAAATAAGAACTGACTCACCGATTTCAAATTTCCTCGTTTTACCGATTACAGTTAAATTGCATTAACCAATCACAAAATCCCTTTACCAAACATCCTGGTATCGTTTAATGAACCCACCGAGTGTTTTTTCATTAAACTACAGCATCATCCAACACCTCAACTCAATCCACACAGGTTACAACGGACATCGGACTCTAAAGCTAAAGTAAACAAACTTTCGACCAACCTCCAATCTTGGCGACTCATCGGCGCTTGGCGAGGAGACCCGGTAACCGAATTATCCCCGTCAAACTAATAAGTTTTTCTCAAAGGTTGTAAAAACCCTGGTAAAAACATGTTTTTCCAAAGACTGTAAAAACCGGTAAATACCGCCCAACCTTGGTGTAAGTCCTACAATTTTTTACAGGGCTACAAAGAAGTATTCTTATACATTGTGGCCTATACACTTAAATCATTTCAAGTGCACTAGTGCCTAAACACTACATTTGATTGAACTTAATGAAATTTATTTAAACGCTTTTTAAATATCAAGTGTTCAGAAAGTCCAGTTGAGTCACTCCAGATATTTTAAAAATCTGACTAAATTATGCATTAAATGAAACTTATTTTTGTAAAAAGATTTAGTAACTTGAGTAAAAACTGTTCACTTATTACAATTAAACTTTACTGATGATACACACTATCTAATGAAACTTTTCTTGCATGTTCATAAACTTTCTTGTAATAGAAAATTTAATACTTTCCCTACAGAAGAATATGATTGAACAAAATATTCATTACTTTTATATGATTAATAATATACCATGTGTCGATTAATTTCTCTTTTTTATAAAATATTACTAGTTAATGCTAGTAAAAAAAAAAAAAAAATATTTGAAAACACCATAAAATGCGTTATGACTCAAATATATTTGTTTACTCTAAAAGTTTCTCTTATTCAGGGATGTACCAGCTGAAAATAAATTTTGGAGCAAGTAAAAAGACACTTTTGGAGCACAAGAATGTCAATTTTGAAATGTAAAATTTATTTTTGACGGAAAGAGAAAAGTCATTAAAGTCAATCTAAAAAAAAATTAAGGAGGGTCTTAAAAACTCTTAGCTAATAACAAAAATCCAGGGTTTTTTTTTATTGTGGGGGGGGGGGGGGGAAGAGTCAGAAGCTTATGAAATAAATAAAAAATTCAGTCTTTTTATATACTGCTATACAAAATATCTATTTTAAATCAAAAATACAATATTTACTAAACTATATTAACCCATTTATGCCTAGCGTCCCTTTTTTGGGACAGCATTTTCGCTATCAATTGTAAATGTTATTTATTTTTCCTAGCCTTTATTCACGAGTATTGAATCTCAACTCCACAAAATATTTTGACATGACCAAGTAGGATGTTGACATCTCAATTTTTATACATAATGATTTTAAAAGAAATCATCCCTTGTTCAAGAAGTTGACATTAGAAATTTCTCTATTATTGTTGGCATTAGCAAAAATCGAATAAACAGGGTGGCTACAGAAATTGAGAAAAAAAGTTCCCTGATTTCCCTGACTATCTTTATCAAATTTCCAGAACTAATTATATACATACCATAATGTTTCATGTAAATCACCATTGTGTATCACGCACCAACAGGTGAATGCTTCATATAGGGAAATAAATACGAGAAAACCACAAAAATACTTAATAAAATTGTAATTCAAATTCATAAATCCAAACATAAAGTTTAGCTGAACACTAAAAGACAATATAGCAGAAAGTTTCCTCGTTTTTTAAAGATAGTGTTCAATTTTAAGCGTAAGGATGACTGATCAAAATAAACTGGCCACCTAATAACTTATTTTATTTAATCGTTGCACCATTTCAAATTAAAAAAAATATGTAAAAAGGCTTCAAAATGAGCCCTATCTATAAAAAAAAAAAAGACGACATCTAGTCATCTGAATATAAAGACTAGTGCGAAATCCGAAAACTTTATCATGTGCACCTTGTTTTTTCAAAACCTTCATTCATACTTCTATGTTCTCATATAATCTATATTCTGGTTTTCAGATTCCTAAAATGTTTGCATCAGTTGAGTATTGTATGATTCGGAACAGAGCCGCGAGTCAGACGCTGACTGACAACTAAAAATGATCTAGTTCACTAGGCAAAAACGAAAGTTCCCTGATTTTTAAATATTTTTACAAAATTCCCTGATATTTCCATATCGATAAAGTACCCTGATTTTTCCATGATTTCCCTGATCTGTCGACACCCTGAGAAAGTCGCAAAAATATCTGGGCACAAATGCGTTAACTACCACAGCGGCTTATAAAAAATTTGGTAACAAAAAATTGACAATTTATAGAAAATTAAATTTGAAACAGAGTCAATTTTTACTCTTAAGGCATTGGAGGTTTAAACAAAGGGATGCCGAAGAAAAAAAATATTCGTTTTTAATATCAGTATAGAAAGACTGAAATTAGAATGCTTAGAATGTGTGATGATTTTTGTGGAAATTCGGGAGATTTACAAATGTTTTCAACATATATGGAAAAATTAAAAATGTAGCAGTTTTGCTGAATTTGGAGCAAAAATATCCAAAAACGATCTTTTTGTAGCAGATTGGCACATCCCTGCTTATTTAGAAGTGTCAACTAAGAACTTATTTAGAAGAGTATATTTACTAAAGTTTACAAATAGTCAATAGTTGGAAAATGTTTAAAATTTATGAACTAAGTATAGTTCAGTTTTCTTCTGTATTACATGTATTTTAGGAAATTTTAACCTAAAATTAATAAGCAATATTTATTTATTACCGGATGAATACCTAAAGTATAATGAAGATGACTCAAAGAATTATAACAAGAAAAAAAATTGCAAATTTGGATGAGGTGAAAATAAATAAATTGACAACTTTCTAAAACAATTTATAGAGTGCACTGGTAGATTAAAACAACATTTAAGGCATAAACTATTCAAATTACACTTTTGAAAGACATACAGGCGCGTAGCCAAGGGGGGGGGGGGTTAGGGGGGTCACCCCCCCCATGAGGAATTTTTTGCCATACAAAATGTATATACTTCACTCCCTTATCACACACATGTATGCATATATGTGAGTTGCAGTAGTCGTAACCCTCCTCCCTCCATGAAAAAATTTTTCTGGCTACACCCCTGAAGACATAAAATAAGTAATTGTAAATTAATTCAGTAAGAATTGCAATGAATAAGGCTATCCTATATATACTAAAGAATCAAATACAAACATTTACTAAAATAACAAAATTAGTATTTTTTTTTTTTTTTTTTTGGGGGGGGGGGGGGGGGGGGGAAGATTTCAGGAAGTCAAATTTTAGTATTTAGGAAAAGCAAGTAATTTTTCAAGAAAATCTACTCAATTTCCGAAACTCAAAAAATAAGTATTTATTTTGCTTCATTTCGCATTAGTTATGTACGCAAAGCGAATGATTACTTCAGTGTTAACGCACATTTTTCTTCCAATAATTAAATTTATTTTTCACTACCCGCAAAGCGATTTTTAAAATCATCCATTCTTGGAATCAAGTGCCGCAGCCTACTACTATATCAGGGCGCGAAATTAGCAGTCGTTAGTCGTATTTTGCAACTGTAATTTTTGTTTTGACGACCGAGATTAAAGAACCAGTCGTCATTTTTGACGCCTAACATTTTGCCCGATACAGGTGGCATAGGCCGATTACGGCGACTTTTTAAACAAAAATACTGCAAAAACGACTATTTTGCAAATTCTGGGGACTTTTTTACTGTCTAGATGACTATTTTTCAAAATGTGCAGAAAAAATATAAATGTAAATTTCCGTGGAAAAAAAAAAAAAAAAAAAAAAAATTAGCTTTCGTTAGCTTTTCACGCATAAACCGCCTAGTGGCAGAAAGCGAACGATCCTCTGCAGCAGTCTTCTGTGGTTGAAAAACGCGCGGAAGACCACTTTCTTCCACGGATGTGTAATCATTTAAATCGCACTTTTTGTAATGCAAACAAATAGAGAAACGTAAAGAAATTTAGCAATAATTTCTTAACTCCAAGTATATTAATGAAGTTGATCGGAGGAAACTACGAGCCCCCGTTCGCCATATTGGATTCTTTGCAAATGTGTGTTTTAGCGGTAGCTCAGCTCGTATGGCACGACGGTGTGGGAAGATGCAATGATAATACTTGATATCAGTATTGATGAATGCGCGAGGTGCTTTTAATTAAGGCAGTGTAAAAGTTATTTGGATTAGTTAATATTCATTATTAAATATAATTATTTACTGCAGGAGTGTACAGGTTTACGGTCCTTACACCATCTTGGATTTTATTGCCACGGCGCGTTGCAGCGCCGCAATAACGGCTGGCAAAGTGCAGCAGTTCGTGACTGTAAACAATACATGGATTGACTGCAATTAATTAATGCAGTTTCGTGAAAAAACGAAAGAAGATTTATTTTATTTATTTGTGTGTGTGTGTGTGTGTGTGTGGGGGGGGGGGGGGGGGGGGAAGGAGGGATGCATGAGCAAAACGTCTGGATTTTGGAAAATTATAAATTTCGGACTTCCGGGTCTAAATTACGATAATTCACAGATAAACATATTATTATATGATGGTTTAAACTTAATAAAATTTATCTTTTTTAAATAAAGCACCTTTATCAGATAATGTAAATTTAAAAAACTTAAATTGAATTAGTTATTTGAAAATATAAAATAAACACTTTTTATTTCAATATAAAAATTTTAATAATTTAGATAAAATTCAGTTTGTATTAAATATGTTTTAAGTAATTTAAATAAAAATAATTTTTAATGAGATAAAATAGCTATGTAAAATAATAAATCCTTCTTGATGACATTGAAAACTTTCATAGACCCTCTCCCAACTTCAGTTCAACCCACTGAGAATACAAATACACATTTCTACAAATTCAACATGTACTACATGTTTGCTTACAGTGGTGGTTGATCTGGTAGCATTAAGTTAGTACACATATGCTGCATAAGTTTATCTACTATAGGCATTGTAGCTATATAGCAACAATTTATAAAACACTTCTAAACTATAACTAAAGACCATGTTCTTGTAAAATGTATGATATTTTATTCTGTATGCATAGGTGGAAAGCTATAAAAATTGATTTCATATTTACTTACTATTTATTACTATCTTAATTTTAATAGCCCTGATCTTCTTTAATATTACTGTATAATCATTAAGCCTACATGTTTATAGTAGTTTATGCACATAAACGAAACAAAGGTTTTCGAAACTGTACCTCAACGAGACAGTTTGGCAACCAGAAAAAAAAAGTTAGGTGCCATTGACGCCTAGATTTTTTCTCCCAATTTTTCACCCTGTACTATATGTTGGTCTGAATGACCAAAAACAAAGTTTAAGGATCTTAATACAAAAAAAATTCTGCTTACCCTAAATAACTAACTTAAATTTCCAGTTTAATCAATAGCTGCTGTAGGAAAAAAAAATTTATGACAGAGATTGATGAGATAAAATCCAAATTTATTAAAGTCCATGCAAAAATATGTTACTCATTTATCAAAAAAGTCCCGTGCATTAGCAGGGAAAAAGTCACAAAAGTTTTACATTTAAAACCAGGTCTAGAAGACCTGAAAAATAGTTAAATTTCAATTAATCTAAACTAGCAGTCCCAATAAAAAGGATGGATGGCTGAGTTAGATTAATTTAGCCCTAACACTTAAATATTCATGTTAATTTTTATAAATTTTCCTATTAGAAAGGCATGGTGAAAAAAATTAATTTACATTCATTATTAAAAAGGGCAACTGTACCCAAAGAAAAATACCTAACTGAGGTTTAGAATAGCCAAATTAATAAATAAAATTCGCCATCTACACTTTCCAGCATAGACGAGAAGTGGCAAAGAATTCCTCAGAATTCTATCTTAAATACCATTCTCAAATGCAATTTGCATTTGGAAACTTGCAGATATTAAACGTGGCTCAATTCGATTGGATCGAGAGCACGTATACAAATGACATCAGAAGAAACCACGCCTACGCATTTGAATATTATGATTCAAAGAAAACTTTAGCGCTTTGGCTATAATACAGCCTTTTTACTTGCGAAGCAAGCTAACACAACTGCATAGCAGAATTTAATTACGGCCGTTGAACATGCCCAGGAAGAGGTTTACTCCACTCCATCCCTTTAGATTGTTTACATTTTAGTTGAGCAAGCGGCGTTTAGAAAAACGTTTGTAAGTTGGATAGTGGGGAATGAAAGGGTTTTATTTAAAAGTTATTACATTTTTAAAGATAAGTTTTTTTACAGTTAACTATTAAATAAGTCTTAAATTAAAAGCTTAAGTTACAGGAAATATTTTTAAATAAAAGAACACTTTTGTTGAAGAAAGTTGCTCTTTAAGCACTGATTTTTGTAATTTACACTAACTAAAATTCGAGATATGCAGGTTCTGAAGGAAATTTTTTCGAGATAAGCATGGAAAATACATTGAATTTTGATTGCAAATGTAAGGAAATTTTAGAAATTTCGAGATATAGAGGTTTTTGAAATAAGCAGGCTTGACTGTATTTTAAAATAAGTGATATCTTAATTTTATTGAATTTAGGGGTTAGTGTTGTCCCCTTCCGACCTTACAACATGCGTGCTCAATAATTTCATATTTTGCCTTTATTTAAATGAAAATGTGTTTATTGTGTCAACACTATCCAGAAGCGTCAGAAAGCGTGCAAGCAAGTTTTGGACGAATTTTTAACGAGCGAAGATCATAGCAACCCTTCTCCCACACCAGAACAGGAAAATCCATTACATTTTCCATTATTTTCTTTCTTATCTCTGGTTTTGCATGTCTGCAATAATGGCTACTGCTTCTGTATTGTATGATTATATTAAGTTCCAACCGCATAAGGCTGGAAAACCACTTAGAAGTTCCACTAAGGTTATTGTCATGAAGGTTTTCTGCAAGTTACGTAAGGAGCATCTCGAAAAATCTGAAAACGATGTCATAGATATTGTTTCCTCTTATACTGGTGTTTCTCCTTCCAGTATATACAGGATGAAAGCTGAGTTGAAAGAGAAAGGGAAATTTTAAACTCCAGGGAAAAAATGCCCACGAAGAGTTGGGATGCTACAAGAGTTAAAAATTACAATAAAGGAAACTGCACATTTTTTTTTTTTTTTTTTTTTAAGGAATGAAATTCCTACCATACAAAGTTTTTGCTGCAGTTAATAAAGATAATGATTTGTCAGAAATCAGCTTGAGCACAGTAAGACGCATAAGGATAGATTTGGGTTTCATTTATGCGAAACGAAAACGGTAGTCTGTACTCATAGAACGCGATGACATTCAGTGTTGGTGTCATCGCTCCATCGTATACACACCGATGAAATTTGGGCAATTTTTGGCTATACAAAAACAAATGTGTGGGTCGATTCCACTGTTAAATCAGTGAAGCAGGCATTTTTGGCCGGACTCTCACAGCTCTCTACCTCCCCCCACACCACCACTACCTAAGGGAAAAAAAACGGACTTTACATAGGCATTAAAACTTTCTAGAGTAAATTTTTATGCCTATCTGTATTAAAATGAATAAGGATTTTTTAACCATAAAAAAATCCTGTTGTAATTTAGCACTAGTATATCACTGTTAAAATTATTACTAATAGTCAATTTATCTAAGAGCAAACCATGATTGGGGTTATTGTAATTGATTTATGCATTTTTTCATGTATGATTAATAATTGTAATCAGTTATTACTATTAAATTAACCACTTTTTATTTATAATTGATTTTTTGTAATCAATTAGTTTGCTTTAAGTTGTATTTAGTAATAAGATTTTTTTTTTTTCAAATATTATGAAACCCCACCCCTTCTGAAAAAACACGGGATATGTTAAAGGCCGAACTTCTGCAATTAGTAAATGATGTCTGTAAGAATTACGGAACATATTGCATCGACAAAGTAACAGCGGACCAGGGCTACACTGTCCTTCGCTTACCTCTTTATCACTGTGAACTCAATTCTCGGCAGTTATTTGGATTCAGATAAAAGGTTACGTTGCTGCTGAAAACCGAACATTTAAAAGGGACGAAGTGACAAAACTGATACTGAAGGTATCAATAGAGTCAGCAATGATGCTTGGAGGAATAGCGTCAATCATGTAAAATAAATAGAAAACCAAATGTGGGAACTGGATGCCCTTACGGAAAATATTGTCGAACCTGTAGTTTCTACAGTTGGCGGCACCGACACTTCCGATTCTTCAGACGATAATCTTAGCAGTGTAGAATATTTTTAATTCTTTTTTAAATTAAAAAAAGGCTCTTTTGAGGGCCATACAATAAAAATATCAGAAACAACAATAAACTCTAGCCCCATCCCCCATATACACACGCCTAGGGTTGCGCCTAAGGAGAATGGGGGAAGCCCAGTGGTGTAACGGTTTTCTTACTGCGTGTGCGTGCCACATGTCCGGAATTCAAATCCCGGGCTGGGCCTGTTTGACTCTGCTTTTCATCCCTTGAGTGGGTCGATAAAATGAGAACCAAGCTTGCTTGGGAGTTGAATACTGTGGGCATCGCCTCAGGCCGACCACCTGGCCGAGGCATATGCTTCCGCACCCCAGAGCCCATGGGTGCTCTGGCGTGCGCGACACCACCTGGTTGCGAAGGCGTGGATGGGCAACGCAGTCCATGGCCCCACAATGGGCTGTTGCACCAATGTTTAAGGGAGAATGAGAACTTCTTCTTCAAGTCCATCCATAAATTATGTTCGCAAGATTTTACATGTTATTAACCCTTCTAATACCAATTTTCTGCTTCCTTTATCAGAGCCCGATCAAGCCAAAACTGGGCCCAGGCCCAAATATGCATTCGGGCTCTACCCCCTTTCTTTTAATTATTACAATTTTTTAAAATTTTGATGCCTTACATTATATTACATAAACATATAAATCAAGACTAAAACACATTCATTGTTTGTTTTACTATGTTTATTAGACTAAAAAACTAAACTGTGCCAATTTTCATGAAATATTTGTAAATTTTTTAATTAAAATATTAAGACTAAAAAACAAAACGGCCCCTAATAGTCATTGGCCCGTACGTTAATCAGACCCTTTTCTTTACCCCTCTCCACCCATTCTTCGTAGTCATTTTACCGTCTTTTAAAATTGTCATCTTTCAATGACTCCTCTCCCGCATTGCTGGCAGTGACGTCTCCTTGGGGTTAATTTTAACTTCGGGGGTAACTTTAAACTCAGGACGTTGAAAAATTTAATAGCCCTATGACCATCTTTGAAAGGAACAAAAAGTGCAGGTGTTGGTGCAGACGAAAACTGGATCCATTTTGCGACCCTTTCACAACACAATCGATTAAATCGGCCATTCACTGGCAGTTTACCCTGTATTTTAATCTGTTTTATCAATATTTTAACCAAAAAAAAGGGACTTATTAAAAATTGGCATGAAAATTCACAAAAATGGTACCACACAAAAAATTTCTGGTTCGGCCCCTGAGTTGTATATGTAAAACGAAGAGAAGGGGATATTAGGATTAACCTATTCACTCCCATCATTTGCAAAGATACTACAATGAATATTCACTTCAGTGCCAGCGTTATTTTTCCTCATGCTGTCTTTGAATGCAGTCAGTTGGTATTTGAAGATCTGGCTTGAGAAACAACACTGGCAAAGAATAAAAAGAATTACCGTTGTGTGTTTGTAACGATGAGAGAAGTTCGACTGGGTTTCAAAATTTAAAAAGAGTGACCTGCACATATGAAAATTCTGAGCATGCATTTAATAGTATTTTGATAATGTGAAAAATAATATCCTAGAAAATTAGATAAACTCTTTTCAAAATTTTAAACCAGGTATGGGCAATCTTTGATTAGTTTTGGGTCAGATTTTAGGGTGTTAGCGCAGTCGCGGGCCATATAATTATGATTTATATGGGATTTTCAATGGTTTATACGCATTCTGATATGTTCTGCTGGCCGGATCAAAAGCCTGCCCCCTTCCTCCGGGGCCGGAGGTTACCCATAAGTGTTTTAAAGTTTAATTTATGATGCACGTAATATAGTTACCAGAACACTGCCTTTCATCTTAGTGAGATAGGGGCAGGGTCGACCATTCTCAATTCCTTTTAATTTTTCTTTTCTCAGCACAATATAGTGCTTTGAATGCCTTATTTGTCTCTAGAAGCATATTTTACTGGCACATCGATACCTGTTTCAATATTTGCCACATTCGGGAAAGAAAGGAAAAAGCATTACAAGTTTCACAATCCAGTCATAAATTAGAGGATTTTCTTACGTTCTTTGTTTTTCTTTCTTGCTTTCTTTTTTGACTGGACTTGCACTGCAATAGAAAACGCCGAAAAGAATAGCAATTGTTTAAACTATTTTATATTTAAAAAAGAATATGTATATTAATCCATAAGCACACGCGTCTCAGTCACATTTTTGCTTTGAAAAAGGGGAGACATTTCTCAGAAGAATTCTGACCTCCTCATACCTTTCAGGGGAAGGTCAAGAAGGGGTGATTGAAGGAATGGCGTTTTTTTCTTATCAGCCCTAGAGAGTAAATACTCCCACACATGCATGTACTAGAGCAGCATTAGTACAAAGGATGGGCGATAGATTGCCAAATAGGGCAATTAGTCAAAGAGTAGAAGGGAGGAAGACCAGAAAGTGTGCACAAATACTTGACAAACGGTGCAATAAGGCACTCGTATCTTTCCACGTACTGTCAGGTTAATATGAACTGGAATATAGTAAGTTACACCTATGATTGAGGGGAGAGTATGCAGTATTTTAACAGTAATTATGCAGATGAAAAAATAATTAGGCAACACTGCTCTAGACTAGTGCCACAACGGGATATCCTGTCACCTGTGGTATCAATTTTGTGTACCTCTTCTTCAAATTTTCAGGACACCCAACCTCCAACAGCTGCGAACTTGCTCTAGAGAGATTACTTTTTGGGGAGTGAAAAGAGGTATGACTGAACATTTTCTTATAGGAAATTTCCCTTAGTTGATATTTACTGAAGCTTAGAAAAAATTATTCTTAATTTAGAATTATAAAGTAGCACAGAATCTATTGATTGTTTGATGATGTTTACTGATAGTACTTAAGTTCTAAAGCACCCACAAAAATCTGAGCAACAAATAATAGAATTTTACATTAGAAGTTATATGAACACTAAGCAAATATTAAAATTTTCGGAGGAAAATTAGTTTTCAAGCACCTATAAGGATACAGCCTAGACGGAATAAATTTAGTATTACAAGAATTTATTTTTAAACATTCACAATTTCTTCTTCAATCTATGTATGATTTTATTTCAAATTTATTTTGTAACAAGCAAGTAATAAACCCAAATCAAATAACTTCATAAATTATACTTTTTCTGAATAAAACTGTTCAATTAACCTTTTAACGTACAGTGTTCCCGCTCTGGGAACACCAAACTCTGACATTTTGACTGTTGCCAGTCACGAAGAATAGATTTGATTTCTATAAAAACAGTCGCGGGTGACATAGCTCCACGAGAATCCTTTACTTTTGAGCACGTCATTTCCCGTAAAAGAATTGTCACGATTATTTTAAACAGCACTGACATCTGCTGAAAAATGGAAGAATGTGAGAACAGCTGGATAGATTGTGCCCACACGATAAAAAAGGGTCTTTTTTGACGACAACCCTTTGAAAAACCCTTTTTTTACGACAAAAAAGGGTCTCTAGATCTGTGGTATGCGATGAATGTTTCAATCGTCTGCCATCTTGCTGGTAGTTAAGTCGAGCGATGGCAACCGCTGCCCTTTTTTCAGCATTGGGAAAAGGTTGCGCTTCAAAGGGTTAAAAAAAATTCAGATTTTTTCTTTTCTATTAAAGTAAGTACAAACTGTTCTTTGAAATATTCTGTGTGCTCTGTACCCATGTAATTTTTTTATGTTTGTGCTTGCAGGGCCTTATTATCGCATGGGCAAATCGGGACTTTGCCCAGGGCCCCATTTTAAATGTTGTACTGAAATATTCTTTTTTTTTTTTATTTCAAAATTTTATGAAAAATAAAATAAATTTCATAGAAGGGGGCCTCCCAAATTCATCAATGCCCGGGGCCCTTGTTGGTCATAATCAGGCCCTGCGTGCTTGCACCTACCTTGGAGCACCCACACAATCAGTGCCCCTGAAATAGAGCCTAAGCTAAAAATATACAATAAAAAAGAAACTGTTTTGATAGCTATTTTAATAAACTTTTTGAGAGTTTAAAATGTATCACCTCAGTTTGTATAAATTAAGACAAATTCTTAAAACCAACACAAAAAATGTTTTAAAATTCTATTGTTTGTTTTATATAAGAAATTAAGCAATGTGGGGGAAGGTGGAAATTGTACTACAGTTTTGAGTGTTAAAATTAATTTTTAAAACGAATATAGTGCAATTATATTTGTTTAAAATTAAACAAAACAAATCATAAGTAAAATTACACCAAGAATTAAATATTATTCTAAAAATCACCATATAAAGGACAAACATAACTCAAACATAAAAAGGAAATATTCTAATTGCACGAAAAAATACATAAAATATGAAATGTATACTAAAAAATAGAGATCAATACCAAACAGAACTGTACAGTTTTCCAGGGGCCAATGAAGCAAAGTTTTTAGGTCGAAATTGAAGATTACATTGAAAATTAAACAACGAAGAAAGGAACAGCTTTAGTATGGTCCCTTTTTGGCGATTTTTTGATTTGGCGACAAAATCTTGTCGCCAACCCAAGTTTGCCTTGCCGATGCCAATTGTAAACAATATGGCGGATCGGATGGCGCTGGTTCCCAGATAATTGATCATCGCCGTTAATTTTGCTATGATTTATTTTAATGGCTTTTAAATATTTTTATGAAAAAAAATTAAACAGATAACAAGCTTACATGTACATATAGATTCGGTTTAATAAAATTTAATAACTTTTCTTTTTGTGTGAGGGGGGCTGTGCCCCCCCTCCTCTTTTGAGTAGATTAAATTAAACAATGCAAACAAATAATATTCTAAAGGCAATACCTCACAAAAATAACAAATAAAAAAGACAAAAAAATTAAAATACATTTTAGCATTCTGACAAAAGACTACGTAAGCAAAATAAAGAACTAATTCAAATCATAACGAACAATGCTTATCTCATACCTTAATTAAAATCGCTAAATTGTTTCAATATTGAAATAATAAAATCAAAATATCAAATATTATATTAATAACGGAATTATTTGTTGCTCCTACCATTAACAAATAAACAAAGGTAATAATAAATAAAAACAAACAATGCTTATCACATACCTTGATTAAAATCCCTAAGTTATTACAATATGGAAATAATAAAATCAAAATATCTAAAATTATTTCACTGTATCAAATATTAATAACGTAATTATTTGTTGCTTCTACCCTCAACAAATAAACAATCGGGAACGAACATATTAACCTGAAACGTACTATCAAAAGAATGTTTATTCATACAAAACTGCATATAAACAGTCAGTATGAACCTGAATATCCATTTTAAATTTCAGTAATAATTAAATAGTAAAATTTAATCTAAAATAAAGCCATTAAAATAAAACCATAAAGTGTAATGGCGGTTCCACAACTCGAAGCTCCCGCGCGAAATACTGGCATGGCAAAAGGCAAAGGGGTCTCCAAAAGTTTAATAAAGGAACAAACGTTCCCTATTCGCTGGAGCGAAACCGCGACGTCACGGATGAATGACGTCACGCACCTAGGGTTGTCATGTCCAGCTCCTCCGCTCCGGAGCATCCGCCGGAGGGGTTACTATATTGGCGCCGTTATCGCGCCAAAGGGACCATACTAAAGCTGTACCCAAAGGGAAGTTAAACAAAAAAAGTTACCATTTTAAATTCAATTTTTGCAACATAATTATTAAAACGAATCTATCTTAAAAGACGGCTAAGAATGAAAATTAATACATAACAAACAAACAAATATGCTTCAAAATAAGGTAGCAAGTTTAAGTTGATGAAAATTGACATAAAACATCAAAATTTAAATAGTATAATAAGATTTAATACCAAGAATATACGATCCGGCGATTCATACAAATCAAAACACAGCCAGGGCGCGATATTTGAAATTGTAGGCCATTCACGCACTTGGCGCTTTTTTGTTTGGCTAGCATGCGTTCGCGCTATCGCCAACGCCTTCTTTGGGGTTGTAATTTGGAGGAAGTGTTCAGATGTACAAATTACAGATTCGGAAATCAACTCTGTGCACGTGTTCAGCGAAGCAATGGTTGACGCCGTTTTAAACAAAATTTGATTTCTTCATTGAAGGAAAACAGATTTTGATTTCGAAATAGACTACGATAATTCGCAGAGTTTTATGCGAACACTAATCCATAAAGGTAAGTTTGAATTATTTGTTTAAAATAAGCTTATTTAATAAATCATTAATTTTTATAGTAAACGATTTGTACATGTTGTATATAGATCATCCGTTATCTTATTAATCATGATATAAGAATTTTAATAGATGATGTTACACATTAAGTAATTTCAGATTTACCTGATTTTAATTTTCGCGAAACTAAATTTTCGGTTGATTTTCAATCCGTTTTTAATGTTAAATTTAACACAGTGTTCCAGTATATTTCTCAGAAACTTGATTTAGCTTTTGTGTGCAATATATATTTTAAATATTTAGTGCACACTTATAGTGTGCACTTTTTTAATATTTATATTTTAATAGTAGTATGCACAAAATGCTACTTTCCAAATATTTATTGAGACAGTTTACAGTATGTTTTTGTAATCATATTTTTAGAGTATAGCCTTATTACTAATTTAACAGTTTTCATTAGTAAGTGAAAACTGGGACTATGTAGAATTGACAAAATTTTTGTCTTTCTGTAAAAAATTTAAACTGAGTCTAAAATATCTATAATTTTTAGTGACTAAAATTTCGTCACTAAAACTTAAAAATTTTCAAAACATGATTTGATTTTCGACATATGTCAAACAGTCAAAAAACATTCATGCCATTCTTATCAGTTATTAGCAACGCTTTATTTTAAATATGAAACTACAAAATTAAACTAAACTTAATATATTTTATTTCATAACTATTGTAATTACAATAAAATTTCATATCACCTTTCAAATTACAGTAAAAGCTCGACTATCCGGAAAGCACGGGAAACGCTGAATGCCGGATAAGTGAAAATTCCGGATAGTTGAGATTGCATAAAAAAAGAAAAAGAAAGTGATGTTTATCGGCAAAGCGTCACGCGAGGAAGGGGGGGGGGGGGGGGGGGGAGACAGGAAATCCAATTGGATATGTTTTAGAATGCTAATTACATGTTTATATTGCAGAGTGAAAATGGTGTTAAGACATAATATCTTTGCATCTTTCAGGGGGAATAATAACGCTTACTCCGATTTCCAAAAATTAATTGGTTTAGCTTTAGAATGAGGGAATGATTAAAAAGAAAATGAATGCTGTTTTGTCTTCCCAATCCGCCTCTCCCTTCTCCAGTTTCTGTTTAGCGTTAACGCAGTTGAATGTTTGGAATGCAAAGCGGGAAAGAAGTAGGTCATGAATAATGACACACTTAAATAACATGCAATCGGCAAGTCTACTTATATTTTGACATTCGTTTTCGATTTGGGCTGCAGCTTTGGATTCATAATAGAATTTAAACAAGCAGAGTTACATAAAACACGGGGATCAATAAATTAACAAGCTTTAAAAAAATTTATACACAAAATATAAATGTAACTCAGAATTAATTTCGTTTTTTAATTTTCTTAGGATTACAAATTACGAAGCTATGGGTTTTCCCTCAATTTCGACATCCGACCAAATAAATCTCTAATATCTGCTTGCTTAAATGAAGCCTCCCTCTTCTTCATAAATCTGTCTCTTATGAGATGCAGTTCTAAAATTTCCTGCTCAGTATAATTAGAGTTTTTTTCACAGAACTCCAGGAATACTGAAAACCCTTTTTCTGCGTCATTCCAAGAAATTTTCCTTGGATTTTCTTCTATCTCAGACTCTGTTTCCGAATTTTCGTCGTCTTTTGCCATTGCTTTCTCAATTAAGTCTTCCTCCGTTAATATTTCGGATACAGGCATATTTTTGTCAGCATCAATCCACGATTCAATTTTGGACAGTTCCAGGTTAGACACTGACTCGTCTTCCTTAAACTTATTTTTCAAATCCTCCAACATTTCTTTCAGGCCATCTTTTTTCATTTTAAAACCATCAAATTCATCATCTGACGAATCTGAATGAAAGTTCACCGAAAATAATAATTTTCTCCATCCTCGCCGAAGTGTTTTTTTTTTTTTTTTTTTATCGAATTCCATGCACTTGCAAGTGTATAAATTGCATCTTTAATTGAAAATGATGATTGGAACTCAGTTAAAGGACTTTCAGCATTTACCAACATGCGCATGAAATTCTTGCGATAAATCATTTTTAAGTTTTGAATGATGCCTTGATCCATTGGCTGGATCAAACATGTTACATTCGGGGGAAGAAACATCGTGGTAATATTACCATGGCACAATTCTTCTACTGTAGGATGTGCTCTGCAGTTATCAATTAATAAGATAACTTTACTGTCTTCAGGTTTCCCTTTAGATTTTAATTCACTTATCACAGACGGCACAAAAATGCTCTTAAACCAATCAAGGAAAATATCTCTATCCATCCACGCATTTTTTTGATTCCTGTATGACACAGGGAGATGTTTAATGCCTGCGAACGCTCGGGGTTTTTTAGATTTTCCGATCACCAGTAACCTTATTCTATGTGATCCAGTAGCATTAGCGCAAGTTAAGACAGTTAATCTCTCCTTACTTTTTTTATAACCATGAGCAGATGTTTCATTAGCACCAGCTAATGTTGATGTCGGAAGGCATCGGAATAGCAGGCCTGTCTCGTCTGCATTATAAATATTTTCTAATTCATAATTACTTTCTTTCACGAAATCTTCAAAAAAGGCAGAAAATTCATCCGCGCCTTCTGCATCGGCAGAATGCTTTTCTCCCGATATGTCGATTTTGCGAATGCCATGGCGCCTTTTAAAGCGCGCAAGCCAACCATATGAAAATTTGCATTCTTTCTCAATATTAAGCTTTTGAGAAAGATCTCTAGCTTTTTCAACGAGAATTGGCCCTGAAACTGGAACTCCCTCCTCTCTCTTTAAAGTGAACCACTGATAAAGGACTCTATCCAGATTTTCATTCTGTGGCTGCTGCAAACTTTTCCGCTTCTCGGTGGCTTTACTAGTGTCTGCTGAGGCTGCAAATTGGATAAGTTTTTCTTTTTGTTGTTTGATATCATAAATTGTGGATGATCCGATGTTGAATTCTTTCATCAAAATCTCCTTGTTTTCGCCTTTATTAAGGCGACTTATGATTTCTAACTTTTGCGATATCGTTAATACGACTCTCTTCCGCTTCTTAGACTTTTCCATTTTATTCTAAATTCGAGAATAATGAGGTAAAATTGATTAAAAACAGATAACTTTAATAAAATTGAAGTTTTACTGATATCGAACAGGGAACGGGAGCACACGTGGTTTTGGAAGGAACAGAATTCTTATCTAGAAGAGAAAATCCGTAGTGCGCATGACGGGATGAAACCACCTGCGGCAATTTTCGTATTCCGGAATCCACACAACACGAAAACAGAGCCTAACTGTTTTGTTTATTTCAATGCCAGGGGGGGGGGGGGAGGGTGCTGAGTCATTGGTTGTGGAGTCCGTACGCTAATACAGTATGATGTTCGCCGGTGCAGCTGCAAAATGTTATATTTTTGTAATGTGTCCATGCATGAAAATATTGATATTTTTTGGCATTTGCACCCCTTTCCCCATTCTAAATTTGAACACCTGTGGGTCACTGTACGAGTTAATCAAATCTTGTGTCAAGAAAGGGGAGAGGGAAAAAAAAAAAGAGAGAGAAGCTGTAATTTTCCGGTTACTTGAATGCCAGATAATCGGACTTTTACTGTATTTAGAATGCTAAGTTTTGAAAATTGTAAATGAGTTGTTGAAAGTACCTTTTATGCATTTTTGCTTACTCAAGTATTTAGCATGTTTGAAATTTATGAATATACACAAGCATTTAATTTTTAATTCTTTTATGCCATGAATTCTTAAAGCTAAGTCTATTCAATGATTAAATCATTAAATGTTTGCCTGAACAATTTTGATGAGTCTAAATATTTGGCTTTCTCTATGTTTGTATTATGGGTAAATCACTATAACAATTTAATACTCTCTGGGTTAGCAGATGGAATTTGGGTCTATTATACGGAACCTTCACAAAATAATATTGATTGAGGGCCATTCCATGTCACATGCAGAACAGAAGTGCAAACTTTCTTCATACATTATCATTTGTTAAAACTGTTATAATTTTTTTTCCCCCCAGCTAAATCTAATATTCATTATTGAAAATACAGGGATATTTACCTTAATTTTAATGTATACTTCATCTTTTAAAGTTCACGAGATTGTAGCAAGAAGGATTTATACAAGTGGGACAGAGATATTCTCCCACATAGCGTCATTAAAAATAAAATTTTAAAATATGTGTTAAAAGTAAGGAGAAATTGTATACTTTTAATTCAGCGTATTAGAATCAGATTTAAAAAAAAAATCATAGCATGTTGAAAAAACTAAAAAAGTATCAAGAAAAGTATTTTGTCCCACACGTGACATGGAATGGACCTTTAACAGTCTCTTTACAGAAATACAAGCGATTAAAAGTCCCCATCACAAAAATATAATGGATTAAAACAACCTTTCGGTGACATTTCACCTTATATTTTAATTTGTTCTCAAAATAACATAAAATGGAGTTATTTTTACAAAAAATGTTATTAAAATTTACAAAAATAGATGCTGAAATTTACAAATCTAATGAGATTCAGAAAAATGGTACCCTAGAAAAAATTCCTGGATCTACCCCTGGTTAGTAAATAAATTATTATGATTTGATTATTATTAATTTGAAAAAAATATCCTAATTATCCGTGCACTTAAATTTTTCTAATACTTTTAATTTATGTTACTATTTCAATTTAATTATTCAAACCAAAAGAACTTAAATTTTATTAGTTTTTAATATACTTTTATTTGCAATTTTTTTAGATATACTAGCTGAAATACCCATTCCTCGCGCAAAATGGAAATTGGGTTTAATTTCTTTGGTCCTGAGGTACACATGTGTGTACCTTTTTGTTTTTGCTATTAAAACGATTCTTTAGGATTTTTTTGTAGTTCTGAATGGACGTAAATGTGCGTTGATACTTTCATTTTGAATAAATGAAGTTAACGCATGTGAATGTGCAAATCCTACACACTGACACACACATTTTATTTTTATTTGCCGTTATTTTTATCTTTGTTTGCTGTTACATAAAAGAATATTTGAATGTTTGTGAGATTTCCAAAGTCGAATTTCTAAATACTTTTTGCTTATTTTTGAAATTCAAATAGCTGAAAAGAACCTATAGGACATCCTTTACCTTTAAAAGTGTTTGGTCAGTCTTCCTTTATCGGTGATAACAACTTTTTACTACTGAAACTCGGATTGGGAATAAAGCTTTTATTCAAAATATTATTTGAAAATGCATGTTCTAATTGTCATTTTTAAATGTAGATAGGTTTTTTCAAAATAATTATGAGATTGCTCTTTAATTTGACATGTGAATTCCGATAAAGCGGCTGATCCATGTGAGATTTTAGTCGGGTCTGAAGAAGATAAGAAATATAAACTGCTATTATTTGGAGTTACAGTGGCTGCCGCTTAATTGGATCACAGTCATGCTATTGATTTTTGATCCAATAAAACAGCTGATTCAGAAAAGTAGCTGCTTAGATTGAGGCTATAAAAAGAGTGATTCTGCTCTGTTCTCCGTGATTTGATACGATAAAGTGGCTGATCCAAGTGAGCGGCAGCCACTGTATTTGTTATGTATTAATGCTTGTTCTAAAACTGGATTTATTTTTATCCTATAAAGACAGATAATAAATTTATTAAATGAATTTGTGCATGTTAAAAAATAAGCTAATTCCTGTCACTTACAAGGAGCTATTATATATTTTCATTCAATATTTAACAACTAAAAGATTTCAGAAAAGACACATAATAAAAGATTTATTGCATAGTATGTTAAACTAAAAATTTCTCAAACCTCATTGATAGTTTTTTGCTGAATTGTCTTTTCTCTTCTTTTAGAATCACTTTACCTTTTGATGACAGGCTGAATGAGCGTTTTTTGGTGTATGTGATATGTTTTAGTTCACATACACAATTAATACTTTTCCAGCTAAGCAAGATAGAATAAGAGAGATGAGTCCAGGAAACTACTTACTGGATTCTGTGCATAGGGCTGCAGCTTGTTTACTAATAAATAGCTAAGTGACATCACCTAGAGCAAGCCAATTGTTCTATGGGCTGCCTGGTAGGTATTAGTAATCAAGCCTATTGGATAGTTCTGCCTGCCAAGAGTAAGTGTGACGCCACATGCTACAAGCTTATCTGTCAATTCTCATCTTCATTTGCTCTTATTGGTCTGAATAAATTATGGAATACAAATTGTATGTATGCTTGGAGACAGTAATAATTGTAAGTACTGTGAAGATGCATCAAAATTTGAATCATTCAAACTTTTATGTATTAGGACAAACACTTGAATATCATTCTGAAATTTGATAAATCCATATGTGCGCTGTCCCAAAAATTTATAAACTAGTATAGAACAGTCGAATCCTGTTTTAGGAAAGTCCATTATAGCGAAATTTTCGCTATAGCCAAGATTTGGTAATCCCCAAATCTAATTACAGTATGAAAATAAAATATCAGTATTATAACAACATT
The DNA here is from genome assembly GCA_038373885.1 of Cheiracanthium punctorium. Classification (NCBI taxonomy): domain Eukaryota; kingdom Metazoa; phylum Arthropoda; class Arachnida; order Araneae; family Cheiracanthiidae; genus Cheiracanthium; species Cheiracanthium punctorium. The sequence goes on along the minus strand of JAWZYV010013829.1, from coordinate 13,292 downwards.
TTATTAGAGTGAAATGATTTCTTTGGTCCCTTGGACTTAGTTGAAATGGGATTTGACGGTATATGTTATTCGCAAAATGAAAAGGAATACAAATACCAATTAGAAATGAAGGTAGGGATGTCCCCCCTCCCCCCCTTTCTCTTTTGAGTAGATTAAATTAAACAATGCAAACAAATAATTTTCTAAAGGCAATACCTCACAAAAATAACAAATAAAAAAGACAAAAAAATTAAAATACATTTTAGCATTCTGACAAAAGACTACGTAAGCAAAATAAAGAACTAATTCAAATCATAACGAACAATGCTTATCTCATACCTTAATTAAAATCGCTAAATTGTTTCAATATTGAAATAATAAAATCAAAATATCAAATATTATATTAATAACGGAATTATTTGTTGCTCCTACCATTAACAAATAAACAAAGGTAATAATAAATAAAAACAAACAATGCTTATCACATACCTTGATTAAAATCCCTAAGTTATTACAATATGGAAATAATAAAATCAAAATATCTAAAATTATTTCACTGTATCAAATATTAATAACGTAATTATTTGTTGCTTCTACCCTTAACAAATAAACAATCGGGAACGAACATATTAACCTGAAACGTACTATCAAAAGAATGTTTATTCATACAAAACTGCATATAAACAGTCAGTATGAACCTGAATATCCATTTTAAATTTCAGTAATAATTAAATAATAAAATTTAATCTAAAATAAAGCCATTAAAATAAAACCATAAAGCGTAATGGCGGTTCCACAACTCGAAGCTCCCGCGCGAAATACTGGCAAAGGGGTCTCCAAAAGTTTAATAAAGGAACAAACGCTCCCTATTCGCTGGAGCGAAACCGCGACGTCACGGATGAATGACGTCACGCACCTAGGGTTGTCATGTCCAGCTCCTCCGCTCCGGAGCATCCGCCGGAGGGGTTACTATATTGGCGCCGTTATCGCGCCAAAGGGACCATACTAAAGCTGTACCCAAAGGGAAGTTAAACAAAAAAAGTTACCATTTTAAATTCAATTTTTGCAACATAATTATTAAAACGAATCTATCTTAAAAGACCGCTAAGAATGAAAATTAATACATAACAAACAAACAAATATGCTTCAAAATAAGGTAGCAAGTTTAAGTTGATGAAAATTGACATAAAACATCAAAATTTAAATAGTATAATAAGATTTAATACCAAGAATATACGATCCGGCGATTCATACAAATCAAAACGCAGCCAGGGCCAGCTCCTGTTTCAGCGGGGAAAAAACAACGTTAACGATACGAATACGCGCGGAATGGTTGGCGAAATAATATTCTTGGCGAAAACAGCTCAAGATCGACTTTGGCGATGCTTTCTTCCTTCTTCCTACTTCCGGTTGTATGGCCTTGAAACGGTGGTGATAAGAGTGGATAATCACCCGAACTCTCATCATGACGTCACTAAATGGCAACCAATGAGAGCTTCGTCCGATATTTTGCCCCACCTGGAAGTGCATACTTTGAGCGCGTTCGAAAATTTATCGGTTGCGCGCCGGTAACACCGGTGCACAACCAGAGCGTTTGAAAAGGGGGAGCTCTGGAAGCAACCGGGGCCTTCGCTATGCATTTTCGCCAATCCCAACCGCCCGGAAGAATACCGCGTCTGCGCATGCTCAGCGAGATCGAGAGACCGGAAGTTTACTCTAAGATTGTTATGTAGATTGTTTTAAATGCTCTACCTTTGTGTTCATTTTTAAAAGCTTTTAAAATGCCCTTAAAATTACCTGATAATTACACTTATAAGCAGGTAAAGTGCAGCGCTGATGAAAAAGTTTACAGAGTGAAAGAAATCATCTGCAGAGGTAAGTGTTTTGTTTTTATTTCTGATTGTATTTATTCTTATATGGTCTTTGAAATAAACATTTTCAATAATGAATATAAACAAATATACTGGTATTTTTCTACTTACATGTACTACATTTTTAAAAAAAATTCGGTTGATTTAAATAAATTTGTAAGTATCAGGTATTTTTTGAATGTTTTAAAAATAAAAGTAACTGCTCTGTAATAATAGGATGCAATAAATAAGTTACATACATTGTTTTGTTTTTCTTTAAATAAATAACTAAAAAAAAACTTTTAAAAAAATAAGCTGATAAATATATATAACAGGTAAGTATTAAATATATACATCCATTTCCATTAGTTTTGTATTTTATTGTTTTTAAATATCTATCTGATCTATTCTTCTACACATGTCTCAAAAAAGTAATGAGATGTTTCATAACATTATGTTAGTTAATTTTGTATATATAATGAGAAATGTAATTAGGCATTATTTATTCTGTATTATACACACAGGAGTTTTATCAACAAGAACAAAATCAAAGAAACAAAATCTGTCTCACTTGGTACACAGATTAAAATTAAGTAATTGCACCAAGAATTAAAAAAAAATTCAGGAAGTGTTTACAAGCTGCACTACACATTGATATAAATTTGAAAATGGTGCCTTTTATGAAACTTCCAGAAAAAAAATCTTAAACATGAAAGTGCACAGCAAAAATTTTCTAACAGACAAGTAATTCAAAAATTTTAATTTTAACGAATTTTTCTGAAAGTTTCATAACTAATACAGGTTTATCGTTTATTTTAGTGCGGTACAACTCTGTAGCGTAGCCAGGATTTTATTTTGAGGGTGGGGCTGGGTATCAAATTCTAAGGTAATTAAAGTGTTCCATTTTTCGCCCCTCCCCCCTTCTCACTGTCTATGCTCCTGGTACAACTTGTAAATAGACATTTTAAAAATATTGAAGTTGCTCATAGTTAGTTCTTTCATATTTATGTACCGAAATCTTGTGTTCTTTTCAAGCTGCACCATTAAATACAGTGATGTTGCATACAAATAGGGCTGTCCCCACCCCCTCCCTCTTCTGAATGTCACATAATGTAGCATACACCAAGGCGTCTAAATATAATTTGGAGATTAATTAAAAATATTAATTTTTCTGCATCTGGTAACAGGAACAGTGTGGCATGGCAGTAGGTGCTGCTGATTATTTTAAAATCACAGATAAATCTTGCAAAATTTAAAAGTTTTTTTTCTTCCAGAACATGAATTTTTTAATAATTATGTATTTTTTAGATATTAAGTATTGCAGTTTTGAGGCCCAAAAATTTTTTTTTCTGTAGACATGGGTTTTAATGGCCCTATTCTATAATCGGGCCCTGATTGGACAAAAGGTAGCCGAGAGGGGGGGGGGGTTGTTACAAATCTGGCATTGGAATTTGAAAAATTGGTGACTTATTCTACATTTCTGTGGAATCTTGCATGTGTGCACATACGAATTTAAATTTGAAAAATTATAATGAAGGCATATTAATAAAATAGCATCCTACTATACAGTTATGTTGATACCTGACTCATTGACTGGAACAATTCTGGTTCAACCACTCCAAGATAAAACTTTTACCACCATCACTCCAAAAAGATTACAAAGTTCTGTACAACAAAGTAATAAAATCTATGTATCATTTGAAATTTTTCATAATAATGTATAAAAATAAAGAAAATAATCTGCACTATTCTAAAAATCTGAAAATCCACCTGTTCCCTAATTTTCAAACGAGTTTTCACTATTTTCATCTCTATTTTATTTCCAAGAGTTAAAATGAAGTTAATCATATGTGTGAAAAAATTAGGTGTTGCAAGTGATAATGGCATCATATTGAAGTCCTGGTTATCAGGCTTTGAAGGGAAAGTTGCGATTCCAATTAGTTTACAATAGTTTTTCTCGATTACCAAGTTAACTCTTTTTGACAAATAAAATGATTTCCTCTGCATGAAATATTCATGTAAGAATGGATTTTCTTAGCAAAATATAATCTTTCAAATGTGAAAACTTTTTGCACGTTTATAAGAAAATGCAGTTTTGATTTCGGTATGTACCATAATAAAAATTGAATGTGAAGTTATTCTTTTTTAAGTGACTAAGATGGAATATAATAATATATTGAGTGTAGACCATCTTTTCTAGAACCCATTGTAATTGCCTCCACACCATGATGGGCTTTGACTTCTAGTAAATATATATATCTATGTAGCCTATGTAAATGCAAATGTTTTATTACTGTATTTCCTTTTAGATTTGGGTGGATAAATTATGCAGTGAAAGTCATGTAACATGGAGAGTATTAAAGACATATCCAAGATCTGGCGAATAGAAAACAGAGACATATTCCCACGAAGACTCCTCGCCTTGACCTTGACCATACAAGCAAGGTATCCTAGCAGAGAATATCATTCTGTTTTTTGTGTTTTGTTCATGTGTGCTCTACTGCCGATGTGTATGCAAGTTGTGTAAAATGGCCGCACAGTTCAAAAAGGTTGCATGTTTTTATTGCAATGAGCAAGTTTTGATTGTAGTTTATTCAGGGAACGTTAAGGTCACAGATAAATTTTGGTTTCTGATCCTGGTGCTGCAGATTGATACAGAAAATTCTTCTACTGGGGATGTCATTTATTCAATGTTTGTTTACGTTTTAAGCCTAATGGCCAACAGCTCAGAAAAGCTATTATAACTTATCAAAAAATTCTACTAGTAACCATCTAATTTGGACAGGAAGAAAGTAAACATATTTATTTAACATCATAAACATACATATTCACTTGCATGAACAGACACAAATACATACGAAACCTTTCAAAGCGAGCATCTGTTACAAACTTATCCTTTGGAATAACCGATGACCACAGCACAGATAATGCCGATGTCCTTTTCTTCATTTACAATATAAACCCTTCTGGTTCATTTACAATATAAAAGTTTTACTAGCTGCTGTTATGACTTTTCCCATTTATTTCACACCAAAATCTACAAGATATAAGGGTTTCTCTGATAAAAAAATCATTTTTAAAATATTTTTTTTGCCACAACGTAATGCGGAACAATACAATTAAATTGGCGGGTTAACATTGTTTTACCTACACCAGCTGATTCAGAGGTGTCCTTCTTCTCGACATGAAAGGACCCCATTAACATGTGTAACAGTCATAACTACGTCTTGCCAAAATTTGCTTTGTGGTCCTTAATCTTGCCTTGTGGATAACTAACAAGTTCCTTATTTGCTATCGTATATAGATTGTATCACATGAATTTTATTAAAAATAAACTACATTGCACTCATGTTTTAATTCTTTTTTCAGATTTGTACATGGTAGTAGGAGTAAGACAGCAGATCCTCTAATTCAAGATTACCAAGCTGTTATTACCTTTAAAAACCAGCATAACCATCCGATTCATTGTGCTGATAGCCTCAAACATAGAGACATGTCCGTAGATACAAAGGAAAAATTATGTTCTTTATTTCGACGGGGGCACAATCCGTCTTCAGCTCATCATTCATTAAAAATGGATTTAATGCTAGAACACAGAGATAATTATTTTAAAGTTGCCGCTGATGGGCATTATCTTCCCACAGTATCTGTAGTTGATAAATTATATAAAAAGGAATTTTCACATGAGTATGGTAATTTTGAAGGAGATAAAATGTTTCAAAAATTAGAAGAAATGCTACAGGAATACAACAGCTATTCTGGTGGTTCTGTGAAATTTCACAGACAACAGATGAAAAACATTATTTTGTAGTTCTTTGCACACCAATTATGCTGCGTGTACATGCAAAAGTAGCACAAGCTCAGGAATTAGTGCTGTTAGATGCGGCTGGGGGAATGGACAAACAAAGACATAGGATATATGCATTTGTAACCCCGACTGTTGCTGGTGGTCTTCCACTCGGCATAATAATTACTGATTCTGAAAACGAATATGTTTTTACAGAAGCATTAGAGTGCTTTAAAAATCTTGTTATAGAAAATGGCTTTTATTTGCAGAAATTTCCTACTGTGTTTCTCACAGATAAAATAATTGAAAACTAAAAAATATTACTATATACTGAGTAAGGGTATTTATGTTGCAATTCACTTTACTAGTTTATATAAATTACCAGAATTGCATGTATCATTATTTCAAAATTTCTTTTGTATTAGTTTTGTTATGTTATTGCTAAATAAACTTTTTTTTATCTATAAAGACTACATTACTTGTGCTTTTGTATGTTCATAAGACACTATGGTAATAATTATATAATGTTAATTTTGCAATTTTCTTTGAGTGTTACTGCTACTGAAAAACAATAGACACACAGTAATAAGGGATTTTTTTTTTAGTTCAATATAAAAATATTGTTTTAATACTAAAGAATACTTCAGTATTATAATACTATTACAATTTACTATTGTAAATAGTATAATACTGGCACAGTCAACAGTCCTTATATTGACCACACATTACAAATACCAGTGATAAAACCTGGACTGTAATTACAAAAAAATACTTTTATGAAAAACACAGATAAAGTGCAGTATGAGCATTTTCAGTGGCACAAAGAGTCCACCCTTTTTCAGCTGCAGCGCAACCGAAAACCAACAGCAAATCAGAGCCTCTCTTTATCACATTTCATTTTAAACATTTCTTGCTTCATACCTGCTTCATCTATATGCAAATAATTTAATTGCAACAATGAATTTTTTTAAAAATATCTGTGTAAGTTTCATAAGCGTAAAGTTTTCAAAATTATTGGGGGGGCCGGGCCCCACAACCACATATTTTCACGTCAGTGGAGTAGCCAAGGGGGGGGTTATACCCCCCATGAGGAATTTTTTGCCATACAAAATGCATATTCCTCACTCCCTTATCATACACCCGTACCATATACATATATGTGAGTTGCAGAAGTCGTACCCCCCCCCCCCCATGAAAAATTTCTGGCTACGCCACTGATTCACGCACATATAACTTACTCTTAACTGCCAACTAGTACGAAATAGAATTAACCACTTTTTCTACATGATTTTTCGGCTTAAAATATTGCAAAATTTTTGTGCTGCGCGCTCGAGCTGGTTACTATTTTGAAAAAAATATTTTTAAAATATACTGTTTACAAAAATTGGTTAATTATATTCCGTAGTAGTTGGCAGCTATGACTTACTATGTGTAAGTGTAAATAAATTATTGGAGGCACTCGATCTCTATGGGTCCATAGAATTCTACACCTATGTAAGGTAAGTATCCATGTTAGTATCTTTCTACCATGTTATAAGTTAAAAATAGAAGCAAAGAAAAAAATCCAATAGGAAAATAAACATTTTGGATGAGATGGTGCATTTTAGACACATCTGAACTTTTCTTCATTACGTACTTTACATTGCATAATCTGATTTTAATTAACCAGAGCCTGGCGAGGGCAGCTTATTAGTAACATTGTGTGTTACGTGGCGTCACAATGAATACTAAATCATGATTGAAACCAAAAGAAGAAAATTTTTAAAAGTACAAGTATAGGTTTTTTTTAAACGTTTGTAAATGGCATGAAATACTTTTTTTATGTTAGTATAAATTAGTTTTCTGTATTTAGTGGTAAATTATTGGGTGGGCTCAGCCCCTATTCACACTTTATTGGGGGGGCTCGAGCCCCACGGGCCCATATAACTCTACGCTAGGGTGATTCATAAAATTGAAGTTTTTATTTTTTTGACTCTCAACCCATAATATCATTCTATCTACTAAAATATGAATTGGTTATTAATTTCAGAATTTTTTATTGATATTTAAAGGTCGCTACCAACTCTCAAAGTTTAAAAATTAACTGCAATAACGCCCTTTTGGGTCTATGCGTTTCCTTCTCTTCTCTAATTCTGGCCACCCCTATATCAAGCAAGTACCAATAAATTGAGCACCTCGCACTGCAGGTGGGGGGGGGGGGGGGGAGAAAAAAGAAAAAAACAACATTTTATGCATATGACATTCCCCAGGTTTAGTTAGCTGGACTGATATTTACAACATAAACAATCCTGCTTCTTACCCAGAGATAAAATCATTGAAATCCAAAGTGGTTGTGTTCGCTCGTGAATGCGACTTACTTTTGTTTTTTTTTTGTTTAGTGTTGTAATATTATTCATATAATGGCTTCAGATGTTATAAAAACAAGAAAAAGAGATGAAATATGGTTAATCGGACACACTTGCTCAGAATTAGTGCAAACAAGATTATCCTCAGTGCAAGAAGTAATAAGTTTATTTTTTCACTATAAAAATGTAATGAAAAAAGTAAATAGAGAATCAGCATCATTAACTGCTGGTGGTGTGATGGCTATATGGGAAAAAGCAAGTATTCCCACCAAGGAAAAGCAACATGTTATCACAAAAATACTCAAATATTTCAAGGAATGGCAGAATTAAAAAAAAAAAATAAATAAAGAAAATAAGGCAAAGCGCTCAGCAGCAAAGAAAACAAGTGGCAATCAAATTTAAATGTTCTGTTTGATATAGCTCACTCTAATGAATATTGACGAAGATAAGCAATTTCTTTTGAACCAAAGAAAAATGAGCCGTCTTGGACGAATCGGTAAGATTGATAAACAGTATGCTAGAAAACTTGCTAAACAATTAGAAAAAGAAGTTAAGTTGGAAAAAATGAAAGAAAAAGAAGCAATAAATAGACTAACTGAAAAATACAATTTATTGTCATCTTCAGCTACTTCTTCTACAGAGGACAGGAGTGATAGTGACATGAGTCAAAGTCGTCCTAATTCTCTGAAGCCAGGACCTTCTTCAAGGAAAGATTTTTCGATACCAAGGAAACGAGGCCGCAAAACAATCCTAGATTCTAATTTAGCAACTAGTATCGATGCCGCTAAATTGAGCGACCGGAAAGCAACTGTTGTTTTGACATCAACACTCAAAAGTGTAGGCTGTAATGTATCAGAATACAACGTAATCTATTCCTCTATACGTCGCCAAAGAATGAATAATAGACTGCAGCTTGCTGAATTAATAAAATCTGATTTCCAACCCCAAACTACACCCAAACTGTGCACTGGGATGGAAAAATGTTCGAGGACATAACCGGGCATGAAGTAGTAGATCGTATACCAATCTTGGTATCTGGAAAAGGCGTGGACCAGCTTTTGGCCGTTGCAAAGGAGATGGCAAAGGAGAAACCATGGCGTCTGCTATTTTCGAGACAATTTCATCGTGGAACGTACGTGATAAAATAAGATGTATGTGCTTTGACACAACGGCATCTAATACTGGGCGAATAAACAGAGCCTGTATTCTTTTGGAACAAAAAATGCAAAAAGAATTGATTTGGCTCCCTTGTCGTCATCACATCTTAGCATTCGTACTGGAAGCTGTCGTAGTATCAGCTATTGGACCATCCAGCGGTCCTGAAATTATAATTTTCAAAAAATTTAAGAGCCGTTGGACAAAAATAAATCAGGAAGACTTCAAAACTGCAATTTTTGAACCATCTACTTGGAATTGCGTTCAAACTGCTGCGACCGATATAATTACTTTTGCTCAGAATCAACTTCAACAATTTCAGCCTCGTGACAATTACAAGGAGCTCCTTCATTTAATCATTATCTTTTTAGGAGGGATTCCTAAAAGCGGTATCTCATTCAAAGCCCTTTCTGGAATGCATCGTGCACGTTGGATGGCGAAAGCTGTATATGCATTGAAAATGTTTCTATTTAATCACCAGCTTAAGATCACAATTAAAGAAGCTAAGGCCATTATGGATATCTGCATATTTGTTGTACTTGTCTATGGAAAATACTGGTTTACAGCGCCAGTGGCTTATATGGCACCTGAAAATGACCTGAAGATTTTGAAGGACATAGTTGAGTTCGAAAAACATGATACAGTTTTAGCATATTTGTTGGGGGAACGTCAGTCGCCGGGAAAAAGATGTTGGGTCATCTTTGGTATCTTTCTGAAGAACTGGTGTCTCTAGCTTTTTTTGATAAGCGAATTTCTAATGAAACAAAATGCAGAATGATTTTAGCACTGAATAACGAAAGTTCGGAAAACAGTCCTAAAAAGGCATCTTTGAGGTATGATGCAATCAAAAATCAAAATATCGAAGATTTCGTTACAACAAATACAATGAAATTTTCCAACACGACTGGTATTTCATGCGAGTTCATACAAAAAGATCCTGAGCTGTGGGAAGAAGAAGAAAGCTACAGGTCAGCTAAAGAAATTGTACAAAACATGAGAGTCGTTAATGATATAGCTGAACGAGGTGTTGCTTTGATGGAAGAATACAACAAATTACATACAAACGATGAGGAGCAGAAGCAGTACTTGATGTTGTTAGTTAAGAATTATAGACAGAAAAACCCCAACGTCAATAAGTCAAATTTTATATAACATTTTTTCTTTCTTTCTACTTCGAGGTTTCAACACTGTTATTTAGTATTTTCATTCATAAAACTGTATTCTGATTGTAATAAAATTATTTATTTAAAAATTTATCGTTTTTGCTTCATTTCTCATATTTCAAAATTCGGTAGCAACCCTTAAATATCAATTAAAAATTTTTGAAAAAATACTGGTTCGTTTTCTAGTGGAATAGACCATTTTTAGGGGTTGAGAGTTAAAATAAAGGGGAAAAAATTTTTTGGGGTCTTTTATGAATCACCCTACTCTACGCCTATGGTAAGTTTACACCAAATTTGAAATAGAAAAACTGTGGATGATGCAATATTAACTTAAAATGCACAAATAAAAATCAAGATTAAATTATTAGAAATTGAGCATTTCATAAAGTTATTAAAATTCATTTGATTTAAATAATTTCTTAAAACTAAGAAGCAAAAACTTTAAATCTGTTTAATAATACTAATGTGAAATATTGTTTTTTTTTTAATAAAAAATACCTTTAATAAAAAATTCAGAAATGTACATTAAAAAGCCTTAATTTATTTTTCATCAGCTAAAGCAAAATTGAAGATCTGGTAATAAAATTTACATTTCAATATGTGTCATCTTCTATATTCGTTATCACTATAATAAACTAACTACATTTTCACCGAACAGATGGCGCCAGCACCGTCCTTAAAGCTTTGTGCGGTTTCCGGTCTCTCGATCTCGCTGAGCATGCGCAGACGCGGTATTCGCGCGGGCGGTTGGGATCGGCGAAAATGCCTTCGCTATTAGTAACGGGCCTGCGGGTGTATTTGGATGAGTCATCCAAAGAGGCCTACGGATGCTCGCGTCTTCCTGTATACATCAAGCAATTTTTAAGCTTTCCAATGCTTTGAAACGTTATTTAATGTAGTTTTAAGTAGTGATTGTGTTACTAATTCAAGTACGAACTCATTGACAGTTTCTTTACTATGATACACAGGGACATTAAAGTAAATAGATGCATGTAATTGGAAGGAAAAACAAAGTAGTGCTCACTCTCATGATTCATTATTTTAGCTTGATTTTTAATATACATGAACAAATTAAGCTGACTTTTAGTATACATTACAGTAAACGAATGCACAAATGATACAGACATTTTTATGCATTTCTTTATACTGAATGTTTAAGTTTCACATTTTCAAAGCAGTTACAACCATTATTACTTTTAAAATAAATTTAACTAATAGTTATTAAATTTTCATTTATTAAATATTGTTCGGTTAATATATTAGCAAAATATATGACGAGGAGCTGAAATAGAATTTTAAAATATTTGATATTTACAATTCACGTATACAAAATTTAAGTACTGATATACTATTTAATTTTTAATCTTTTGTAAGGTGTAGGTATCAGAAGAATGTTTGCTATAATTATAAGTACAACCTGTGCACTGCATGTCGGTATTTACATGAAAAAAGTGTAAATTAATTTAACGAGAAACATTTAGAATGAATTACAAAATAAAGGGTGTCCCATAAATAGTAGTACGAACTTAAAGGGGAGATAAAATATATCAAAAGGATTAAGAATAACGTGACAGTGTATGATCAGTGGCGGATCTAGGATTGGGTAAAGGGGGGGGCTAACTAACTGGGTCTTCAATAATTTTGGTGCAGTTATCCACAGGCCCTACGAGAGGGGGGGGGGGGGACAGGCGGAGTATCGCCCCGGAGCCCGTGTTCAGCTAAAGTGCGTCCGTAAATTTTTCAGAATGCGTTAAGAATTTCATTTATAGATATGTAATTAAAATCTTTTTCTTTTAAACAGACTAAATTTCGAATGCCTCCCAGATAACACAAACTTGTTCAGAACCCTCCTAGAAGACGTCATATAGACAAGTTGAGATGTCCATTAAACATCCAGGATTCGTCGGATTCTCGTCCCTTTTACGTCAATATAGCACTATTCGCGATCTCAACGTCCTAAAGGGGGCGCTGTAGGATATAAACAAATGTACTCGGTGACGGGTAGCTTGTTCCGACAATAGTTGTGCCTGCATTAAGCAACGCGGTTTTTATGCCTATTTTCTCTTTTTAGAGGTGGAAAAAAGTTTTTTTATGGAAACAAATGTCGCATGATTTATTTCTTTTAGTTTTATATTAAGCAATCTTTTAATTTAAAGGTAACATTTGCTAATTTTTCGTGTTTTGCTCATGTGTTCTGGGTGTTTATCCATATACAGATGAAATTAAAGTAAACTTTCTCCATCCACATAATCTATCGCCATCATTTTATTACACATAAATTATATGATAAAAAAATGCTATTTGCATCCAATAAATTTGAGAAAAAAATCACACAATGGTTTACTTCCTTTTTTTATTTTACTTTTTGCACAATCGGCAAGTTGTAAGTTTTCCTTACTACATTGAAATTTAAAACTCAATTTTTTAAAAAATACACATCAATTAAAGGTAACACTTGAAATATTTACTTAATAGTTCAGAATATGCATGCGACATAAAAATAAAATCTTACTGTAATTATTATTTTTATTTTTTTTAACCTGAAAATGTTATTATTTAAAAATTGACAATTAAAGGAATAGTTGTAACTCATTGGAATAGTGGAAGCATTTTATGAAACATAATGATTTTTTAAAATTATTAATGAAAAAGTAAAATGGAATTTTGTTAGACAAACTCTGAAAATTCCTATTAAAAGGGGGGGGCACACCCCCTTTCCTACTTTGAAAGCACTCTCATTAAAACCCCCAGCAAAAACAAATTTGGACTCAACTGCTCTTGAAATTTTAAAAACAAATAATTGTTTTAGTAAAATTCTATTTCTAAAATTCTATTTTTTTATTGGGGGGGGGGAGAGACATTGCCTTGTGTGTACCCCCAATGAAAGTGTTGAAAAACATTATCAACATTATTTGTTCTCTCTCAAAATTCTTATATTAAGTTAAAAACGTACTTTTATTTTAAAATACAAAAATTTTCTTTTGTAGTTATTAAATCGAGATGATAGCAATTT